>PITA01007027.1:53233-95182 GCA_004023965.1 Spilogale gracilis | reverse complement strand
ATCCATGAGCATGGAATGCTCTTCCATCTTTTTGTGTCTTCTTCAATTTCTTTCATGAGTGTTCTGTAGTTCCTCGAGTACAGATCCTTGACTTCTTTGGTTAGGTTTATTCCTAAGTATCTTATAGTTTTTGGTGCTATAGTAAATGGAATCAATTCTCTGATTTCCCTTTCTATTTTTTTGTTGTTAGTGTATAAGAATGCAATTGATTTCTGCTCATTGATTTTGTATCCTGGACTGTGGCAATTTCTTAAAATAAGGCAGCAGTGAAGTCTGCAGTGTCAGTTAACTTTCCCTTCTCCAAATGATTTCTCTGTAGCATGCGGTGCTGTTTGAGAGTGGACTTCTCGGAATACTTGAATCAATGCTCTCAAAACAGTGCCAGTGTTTTACCCACTAAGTTCAAGCACGATTCTAAATACGTTGCTGCCATTTCAACAATCTCCACAGCAGCTTCATCAGCGGAAGAGGTCATCTCAAGCAACCACTTTCTCTGCTCATCCACAAGAAGCAACTCCTCATCCACTCAAGTTATGTCATGAGATGGCCACCACTCCGTTACAGCTTTGGCTCCACTTCTAATTTTAGTTCCCTTGCTCTGTCCACCATCTGCACTTACTCCCTCCAGCGAAATCTTGAACATGCAAAGTCATCTCTGAGGATCGGAATCAACTTTTTCCCAAACTCCTATTAATGTTGACATTTTCACCTTTTCCCACAATTCAGAAGTGCTCTGAATGATATTTAGAATGGTGAATTCTCTCCAGAAAGTTTTTAATATACATTGCTCAGATCCATCAGAGGAATCACTATCTATGGCAACTACAGCCTTACAAAATATGCTTCCTAAAGAATACAACTTGAAAGTTGAAATTGCTCCTTGATTCATAGTTTGCACAATGGATATTGTGTTAGCAGTAATGAAAACAACCTTCATCTCACTGCACATCTCCACCACAGCTCCTGGTTGGCCAGGTGCATTATCAATGAGTGGTAATATTGTGAAAGAAAAATTTTTTTTCTCCCCAGCAGCTCTCAACAGCAGGTCTAAAATATTCAGTAAAGAATACTGTAAACAAATGTGCTGTCATCCAGGCTTGTTGTTCTGTTCATAGAGCACAGGCACAATATTTTAGCATAATTCTTAATGGCTCTACGATTTCCTAACGGTCAATCAACACTGACTACTATGGAACGTCATCAGCCGCATTAGCCCCTAACAAGAGGGTCAGCCCATCCTTTGAAGCCTGGAAGCCAGCCACTAACTTCTCTTCTCTAGCCACGAAAGTCCTAGATGGCATCTTCTTCCAGTAGGACTGTTTCATCCATAAACAAGTCTGTTATTTAGGGTAACCACCTTTATTAACTATCTTAGGTAGATCTTCTGAAAAACTTGTGCCAACCTGTACATCAGCACTAGCTGCTTCACCTTGCAGTTTTATGACCAGGAGACAGATTCTTTCCTTAAACCCCATAGGCAAACCTGTGCCACCCTCAAGCTTTTCTTCTGGAGAATCCTCACCTCTCTCAGCCTTCAGAGAACTGAAGAGAGTGAGCGCCTTACTCTGGATAAGGCCTAAGGGAATGCTGTGACCAGTATGTTCTTCTCTCCAGACCACCAGAACTATCTCCACGTCAGCAATAAGACTGTTTCACTTTCTTTTCATTTGTGTTCACAGAGTAGTACTTTTAATAACCTTCAGCAACTTTTCCTTTACATTCACAGCTTGGCTACCTCATCAAGAAACCTAGCTTCTACCTGGTTTCAGAGGCTTTCAAGAAGCTTTCATATATATGTATATAAATATATATATATAATAGAAATCTATCATCTATCTCTACTATACCATATGTAATCATTTTTAGCTTTTCATTTAAAGTGAGCCATATGTGATTCTTTCTTTCATTTGAACACCTAAAGACCACTGTGGAATTATTAATTAGCTTCATTGCAATATTGCTGTGTCTCTGCAAATGTGTTAAAGAGAGGGAGAAACATGGAAGAACAGTCACTCAGTGGAGCCCTCAGAACACATCCATTTATTAAGTTCACCATCTCACATGGGTATGGTTTGTGGAGCCCCAAAACAACTTCCATGGTAAAATCAAAGGTCAGAGACACAGATCAAAAATAATAAAGAAAATGTCTGAAATATTGTGAGACTACCAGAGGCATGAGCAAAAGCTGTTGGAAAAATAGCGCCAATAGATGTGCTTGATGCAGGGTTACCACAGACTTCCCATTTGTGAAAAATGGCCCTGTGAGATACAGGGAAGGGCAATAAAACAAGGTATAATTGTACAGTGAAAGCACAAACATGCAAATGTTTCAGAGGAGCACAAGTTAGGAGGCATACATAAGGAAGCAACCTAAAGCCTGATTATTATCATTGCATTTTAAAAAGGAAGATGATAATGCCAACGACAGCTAATCTGCATTGCGCACTTCTGTTTCAGGCACTATTCTAAATTCTTCAAATTCAGTAAGTCACTGGATTCTCAAAATGATTTTATGATGTCAGTACTATTAGTGCTCTATCTGACAGAAAAGGAAATTGAAAGAGAGGTTAAAATACAAACCCAAGATCATATAGTAAATGGCTTACCTGCAACTGATTGACGGAAGCAAAGCCAATCAAGAACAGAATGGCCCTTAAGCAAGTGGTCCACAACCGTGCCACACATTAGAATCACCTGGGGAACTTTAAAAACTAGGATGATGATCCCCATCTTTGACCAGTTAAAACCAGAGTATTTGGTAAGACCCAGGGTTCAGTACATTCTTAAAGCTCCCTTGGTGATTCTAATGCCGCTAGGGCTGAGACCCACTGTACTGCAAAAAAAAGCAAGACTAGTATTTTTATTCCCAACAAATAACATTTGAGCTCAAGGTCAATGACAGCAGGTAGATTTAAAAAAAAAAGTAACCAACAGAACTGTACCATTATTGCCTTTGCCGTGGCAGAAAATTAATTAGCATTGATTATAAGCAAGAAAATTATAGATAACTTAAAACAAAGAGTCCCAGAGTGGATGTAGAATCTTGGGTTTATTGAATGAATGTCAAAGCCAACTTTCTTATCAGTTTTAATTGGATAGTAAATTCACCAGGAACAGTTCAAGAATATCATGTTAAAGGAGGCCTTGCAGGGTCTTTTGTTAATTGAGCTCAAACAGACGGTTAATTTCTAAAATGTTAATTTCTTTCTGTGGGTTCTATTTTTCATGCCACTTTATTTTTTTCTTTGTTAACCTTTTTATTTTAATTCCACTATGGTTACCACATAGTGTTATGTAAGTTTCAGGTGTACAATACAGTGATTCAACAATTTTAATACCATGCCACTTTATTTCTGATAGACAAAGAGGGCAGTATTTTCAAGGCATACGAAACATTCCTCTCAATTCAAATAAATGCATACCACTATTTTCCCACTGTTTTATGAACAAGGCTTCAACAAATGAAGTTCCAAAGAGAAATCTAGGATGTCAAATCGTTTGTAGCATGATAGCAACTAGTTGTGACCATGATTAAAAAAAAACTATGCTCTCTCTGTGGCAAATAAGAAAGCTACAAAAGTAGATAAAGGATAATGCTTGGCGAACCTTATCTGCTGGGGAAAATGTGGTCAAATACTGGCTCCATTAGGATGTTTTCTCAGAGGCAAAATTAAAAAAAAAAATGTAACCACATTCCCTGGTCCCCACCCCCTTATTTTAGTTTTCTTCAATCAGTGTAACTCACAGAAGAACAAATAACAAATGTACATTGCGGAGGAGGCTAAAATTGAGTGCTTTTTTTCCAGGGGCAGCGTGTTGTTTCAATGACCCCATGAAAATAAAAACATCACAACCAAACCCCACAGAGGAGGTACAGTTAGCACTGGGGCCCTTACTTCTGACTCACAGACTCACCATGAGGCTGGCCACACTGAAGACAGAAAGTCTGGGAAAAGATACTCTCCCTGGAAAGCATGCATACCAGTTGAGCTAATTTGTTATTTTCATCTTTAACATTATTGCTTGACCACAGTCAGGTTTCTTAAAGAACAGGCTACTTCTCTTTTAGAGACTATGGCTTTTCTCTATCAAGGCTGAATCAAACTCACTGATCCCCAGGGCCATGGCCTGTCTCCTTAGCTCCCTGGGGCACTTTCCCCCTCGGGACAGGTGCCTCCCTTGCTGTTTTGGTCACTTTCTTCCTATCGGTGTATTCCTCCCATTGTGGCTTCAAATACTGAAAACAGTCACCCAGAGACAAGAGCATAGGGAAACTAAATGCAGGGTTTTTTTTCCCCTCATAAACTTGACTAATGGGGAGGAAAATTTCTTGGCTCCTAATTCATATCCTAAATCTTCTCACATACTTTATTTTTAGCATTGCAATATTTCTGTCATTTTGTAAAAAGAAATCTTTTCCATGGTAAATTGTCTGTTGGGAGGGAGGTATGCCCTTTTCGGGATCAATTTTTCAAAAACCAGGGGCAAGTTTTCATTCAGGTCTGAATGCGTTCATAAAATGAGCTTCTACCTTATGATTTACTTTGTGTTTTTCAGTCATATGAGGCCTGAGAGGTATGCATACCATCAAGCCAAGAAAAAAAGTGTAAGAGTTAATCTGGTTTCTAGATAATAAATAGCAAATGTATTTTATTTAGAATACAGAGCTCTGAAGCACCTGTCCCAAAGGTTTATATATGTTTATTCTATTAGATGTGTTGTCATTTCTACCACGGGCTGAATTTTGGAATCCGAATGTAAGAATACTTTGTAAGAGACTCCTGAGTGAGTCTGAATTTCATGACAGTAGAGCTCCCAGTTCACTGTGATCACTGTCCCCTGACACTCCAGTAGAAATACTGAGTGAACCAAGAGACCCAGGGGGATGCCTGTCAGGGATTGGGAGAGAAGATTTCAAGTTTCCATGTTCAGTGAGAGTTAAAACTCAACCTCATCCTTGAAAATCTCTTAAAAATCACTCAACTGGCTCTTCAGCTACCGTACAGCCTCCAATGTGTTCTTGGCAGTCAGTGTGGTTGTGTTTTGGTTTGATTTCCAGCGTTGCAAAAGATCGGCGTGTTTTATACCAAGCAGGCCACGCTGTGGTTGGCTTGTGCTTAGAGGCCAAGTTTTACTAGAGGAGAGGAGGAGGGATACAACCTGTTTAAAGCACTAGACCCACACTCCATGCCACAAGACAGCCACGATATGAAAGGACAGGAAGCCAGCACAGACTGAGAGCACAGAAGCCTCGTGTAAATTCTTTCACAATATTGACTGAGCACTGACCGTGTTCCACGCACTGCTTTACGTACTGGGAAAAGCACACTACGGGGAGTGAAGATCCTGACATCACAGAGCTCCCATTCCAGAGAGTGAGGCAGAGAATGCAAACACAGAAGGAAATACATAGATTGTAGACAATGATAAGCGCCAAGGGGAAAAAAAATACAGCGGGATAAAAGAGAGAGGGCACATTAGGGGTGCAGGAGTGTTTCATATTGGGCAGGAAGGGAAGTGTTTCTGATATAAGGTACTATCTGAGTAGGTATTTAAGATAACACTTGAACAAGCCATACTACTATCCGGAGGAAAAGCATGAGAGCTGCAGGAAAGAGCGAGGATAAATGTCCTGAGGAAGGAGCCTGCTTCAGCCTGAGATGGCAACACCCATGGGCTCATTGTCTTTAGAGCCTGCCAAGTGAAATTGACTTCTTTATTTATATTTATTCTACGTTAAGAATACACAGACGTATTCCTGTAATGTAAATCATGTAGCACTTCCTACGGATCACACAGCCTTCTAAGTGTTTTATATTATCGTCAAGTTCAATAACAAATGCTCTGAGGTGTCTGTCCACTTACAGAGTGAGCATAGGAAGGTTGGGAAAGAAAGCAACCTATCCAAAAGGCTAGAGCCAGAGGCGGTGAAGCCTGAGTTAGCATGCACAAGATTTGATTCCAGAGCCCAAACGGCCAGAGCTATATGCCAATCGGGGCATGTGCCTAAGACATGATTCCACGCGCAGTTTCCTGAAGAGACTGCCAGCTCTTCTGAAAACAGTGATGCATACAACATTTTTCTTTAACTGCTGCCAAATCATGAGCAGAAGACATCTGATGTCTAAGCATTTACTAAATGTTGATGCTATTAACATACCTGAATTATATATTCATTATTAAGATTTATACTTTAGAAATACAACATATAACACCCAAACTATAGCTATTCCTAACAACATATTAAAATTTTAAACATTGATACATGTTTGAAAAGCACTGTCTATACTACACCAAGGATCATGTGGCATTATGCAGTTACCAAAACGTGTAACAATGAATTGTCCTTTGACGGTCAGCCTTGAGGGATACTATGTATCATAGTGCCCTGCCTTCACCAAGGGACCCTGACTTGTTCTGTGGCTCCTACCAACACCCATCTGCCAGGCTCTAGTTATTCCCAGAGCTTAGCATGTTCTAGTATGCACATGGAGTACTAAAGCATGCACATGTTTAAAGAGGGAATAAATTTCCATTAAAACAGAACTGAAAATTCAAGCCAAGTTTTAAAAAGAATTGCATTATATAATATCTTCATGTAGTAGTTCCTACTACATAAACATCTGCATCATATTCAGCTACTTCAATTTAGGTATATGAGAGAAGTACTAAAATTAGCTAAATAAGGACTAAAAGATCAATTCTGAATTAAAAAAAGGTTTTTGCTGTAATACTCTATTAATACAATTTCATCAGTTTAAAGACCAACACTCAATTTAGCATATTTCTAAGGACGTTATTTTTTCAATAAATACTTTTTAAAAAAGAAAGTATATTGTTTCATTTATATGTAGGAAAATTTTAGGTTCCTGTGTAAACATTTTTCTACTGGACATGAAATCACAATCACCTTAATATATGAAGTTTTTCTCAAATACATCTCCAGATCATAATAAACATATATAGAAATAAAATTGGAGGGGCGCCTGGGTGGCTCAGTTGGTTAAGCGACTGCCTTCGGCTCAGGTCATGATCCTGGAGACCCCGGATAGAGCTCCACATCAGGCTCCCTGCTCAGCGGAAAGCCTGCTTCTCCCTCTCTCACTCCCCCTGCTTGTGTTCCCTCTCTGGCTGTGTTTCTCTCTGTCAAATAAATAAAAAATCTTAAAAAAAAAAAGAAATAAATAAAATTGGATATGATGTACCCATGTCAATTCTACCACAATTCTTATTTTATTTTTTAAAGATTTTATTTATTAGACAGACAGAGAGGGAACACAAGCAGGGGGAGCTGGAGAGGGAGAAGCAGGCTTCCCGTAGAGCAGGGAGCCCGATATGGGGGCTCAATCCCAGGACCCTGGGATCATGACCTGAGCCGAAGGCAGACGCTTAACAACTGAGTCACCCAGGCTCTTATTTTAAAAACAAATTCAGTAATAGCAAAACTTCCCAAAGAAGTTTTTACTTACGGCCAAATAGGTAAAAACCTATTGTTCAAAGTAGCCTTTCCTCCAAGTCCTAAAACAGCATTTCACTAAACCATTGTGTGTGCTTCAAATTTTCTAAGGACTTATTAAAGAAAAGGAAATAAATTTTCTTTACAAGAAAATGAGCAGCACATTTACTGTGATTGTATGAACTAGTCAAGGGCAGAGTGATCAATACATTGCAAGCAATACAAAATAGTAATTTGTTGGCTATTTCTTAAAGTCTCTAAATGGGCTTTCAACACACAACATGACAAGGTGATTGAGTTCATGCATTGTTAGGCATTGTTGTATAAGCTGTAGAAGACGCAAACTTTCAAGCTTCAAAACCTAGATTAAACCACTCACAAAAAAATTAAGGAAAAATTAAATGCTAAGCCTACATCTGCTACATCTCTGAGAAGGCAGGGATCACAACATTTTTGTTTCTCACAATATCGCTGGAGCCTATTTTAGAAACTGACATATAATAGGCACTCTACTTCTCTATATTTAAATTCTGTATCATTTTACTTCTCCAGGGTTTCTCCAACTAGGATCTATAAAGACCACATGAAGTGGGGTAGATATAACCATATGCTTAAGGGTCTCTGAATCAATCTTAAGAATTTGTTAATATTGGGGCACCTGAGTGGCTCAGGTCATGATCTCAGGGTCCTGGGATCAAGGCCTGCATCAGGCTCTCTGCTCCGCAGGGAGCTTGCTTCCTCCTCTCTCTCTGCCTGCTTGTCTGCCTACTTGTGATCTCTCTCTGTCAAATAAATAAATAAAATCTTTAAAAAAATTTTGTCAATATTACTGAATAGCACTTCTCCTCAAAATAAATAGTATACAAACATTCTAGACAATTTGAATGACCACATTTTAAGTAAGAACTGTCCTTAGATTTCAGTGTCTAAAGTTTTATTTATGATCATTATTGAATTTTTGGTAAGCAATCTTATAAAAGAAGCAGAAAGTTAAGAACACAGGTTCTGAAACCAGACTGCCTGGCTTTGTATTCTGGGTTTATCACTACTTGTGGCATCCTGGACAAGTTATTCCTGCCTCAGTATCCCCCCATCTGTAAAAATGTGGTAGAACTTAACTTTGAATGTTTAATTAGTATAGAAGTCATTAGGTTGACATTTTCTAATTGAAAAAAAAAGACAATTTTCAGGTGCCCAAGATAGACAAAATTTTCAGATAATTAATAGACTTATACCTAGAAATATGGACCTAGAATAGTTATAACTTTTAAACCTCTCAATATTTTTATTTCCGTTTAGGTGAATGCTCTTTTTTTTTTCATCATTAGGTGTATGTGAAAAAGATTACCTCCAAACATGGAGACCCAGTTTATACTCATTCAAATGTAATAATGGGTTTAAAGGTTTTATTTATTTATTTGACAGAGAAAGAAAGAGAGAATATGAGTGAATGGGACAGAGAGGAGGAGGAGGAGAGAGAGAGAGCCAGCATAAGCAGAAATGGAGAAGTAGGCTCTCTGCTGGGCAGGGAGCCTGATGCGGAGTCCCAGGACTCTGGGATCATGACCTGAGCTGAAGGTAGATGCTTAATCAACGGAGCCATCCAGACAACCCTGCATAATGTGTTTAACACAATGATATGATAGTATAGTGCTTAGGGTATAATCCATAATCTGCTCTCCATAAAATTTCCCTACAAGTAGCAAATATTTCGGGGCTACTGTGTCAATCAACATATTGTAAAATAAAATGTTAATGTCCTATTATTTAATGAAGAGAAAACTCTGCACATGCACATGTCTCCATTAAGATTTCTAAGAGTAATTAAATTGAACAACTCTTGGGTGGCAAAATAATTCCATCACCAAGACCTGAGGAATCTACTGCTCTCAGTATAAGTCTAATAATGCTATATTAAAAAAAATAAGCTATTAAAGTGGAGATAAGAAATTGATTTTAAGTGAGAAGTTATAAATTCTTAATAGGAATCTCTCTCTCCATTAAAAAAATAAAATAGATGTCTATGTATTTTGAATTTAAGTAGAATGACCTACAGAAACACATCTTAATAATCTTTTGGTCTTTTCTTAGTTTCATACTGATATTTTTCCAGATAGTTTTTTCTAATGTCCAGTATCATTTTAATAATGCAACTAATCATAATTGAAGATGTATCAGCCCATATTATGGATTTATTTATTACTGCAAGTCTGATTTGTTGATAGTTTCATAGCACAGTTGTGGTTATAAGTGAAAACACAACCAATGAAATAAAAAGAAACGTGTGATTAGGGTGCCTGGGTGGCACAGTCGGTTAAGCAGCTGACTCTTGGTTTTAGCTCAGCTCATGATCTCAGGGCCCTGAGATTGAGCCCTGTGGTTGGGCTCTGTGCTCAGCACAGAGTCTGCTTGAGATTCTCTCTCTGCCCTTTCCCCCCGCTCATGCTGTCTCTCTCTCTAAATGAATAAATTTAAAAAATATCTTTAAAAAAAACCTTATGATTACAAAAATTTAACATACAGTGTAACCCTTTGGGAAAAGACAGTTGAAACTTGTTAAGAAAAAGAGAAAAAAATCATTGGTTTCTGGATATATAGTGGAAAACTATATAGTGGAAAACGCACTGTCAAGTAAATAAAATCTTTTTTTTTTTTTAAAGATTTTACTTATTTATTTGACAGAGAGAAACATAGCGAGGGAGGGAACACAAGCAGGGGGACTGAGAGAGGGAGAAGCAGGCTTCCGGCCAAGCAGGGAGCCCGATGTGGGGCTTGATCCCGGGACTCCAGGATCATGACCTGAGCTGAAGGCAGTCGCTTAACCAACTGAGCCACCCAGGTGCCCCTCAAATAAATAAAATCTTAAAAAAAAAAAAAAAGAAATACATTCCATGAGGAAGATCGAGCTGTCTCTTCTTTGATCAAATACTTAAGTAGATAAAGATAGAGTACCTTAGATTGAGCAATAATAAAAAGAAAAAAGTGATGGATAGAGGTAGTGATAACGGTTAAGATTCATTCTTGAACTTACTAAAATCTGTCATAGCACATTTTCAAAAACACAGTTGATTATTTCTGCATGCAATTTAAGCACTTAATTTTTTTTTAGTCATGAATTATTGGAAGTAGCATATATATATATGACCTATATATATATATATAGGGTATATATACCCTGGACATATATATATATATATAGGGTAAATCACTTTAACAATTTTTTTTTCCAAATTGCTTATCTTTAAAATTCAACATTCCTAAACTGAGCAAGTTCCTTTTCAGGTGAAACCAATTTAATCATTGTGTGACCATATCAAACTCTCTTAACACAGATCACTATGACACCACATTTGCCCTCTGTAAGTTGCCATTTATTCTTCAAAAAGAAAATGTGCCTACATTATAAAGTTGCATTTCTGGGTGTTATTTCAATGGAGACCATTTAAGAAAGTGAAAACAAAACAAAAATGGAGATGAAAACCAGAGAGGAATAATGATGAGAGATCTGGTCAAATACTCTCCTGTTCTTAAAAACTGAATTCTCTACAGTTTTAATTTTTGATGTAACCATAATGTGGGGTCAGGGTCATTTCTAAAGCTCTTGAGTATCACAGTAGCCATTTGTTGGCACTGAATATTCAAGGAAGTAACAGATGATTATAAGGCAAAGACTGAAAAATTATGTAGCAAACACATTTCCCCCCTCTCAAAGATGTCACTCTGTTCAGCACTATTCTACTGCTTGTTAGTGAAGGTTATGTTATAGCAATATATTTAAATAAATTCTTCTCAAGTGATAAAGAGAAACTCTTAATTCTGATATTATCCAATGATAGGATATTTAGCATTTATAATAGCTCAGTCTGGGAGAATAATGTCATCCAGGATGAAAACATTACCCCTTGACCAAAAATAGGCAGGCTACTCTGAGCCCTCTCTCTGACTCGGCCTGGTCTTTGGGTCATCTCTGAGGTCTACCAAGCTCAGTTATAGCAAATATCCTGCTAAATTCACTTAGTAAGAATCTCTCCACCCTTGCTCTCTGATCAAGTTCTTCATTCCCTACACCTGTTGGCTATAACACCCCAGTGTCTTTACTGTAATCGAGGTGACACCCCATCTCTCCTCCCATTGTGACTAATCACAATATCCTCAATAAAGTCTTGCTTTCCTTTTTAAAAAGTGCCAATAATCATTTTTCTTTAACAAGGACATTGGACTTTCATAAGAAATTGATTTACTAATTTTTCAGGATCTGCCCAACTTTTACTTATCTTTAGGATAAGTATAATGCAATTTTATCTGCATATATAAATACGTGAGAATTCCGATGGATATCAAGGAGTTAGGAGTAGAGGAAAAAATAAGGAAGCCAAAAGAGGTGAGGAGATGTTATGGGAAAATTAGAAGAGGGAGGGAATAAAGATTCATACACAAATATAGCTTTTGGTTAATGTTTCAGTATATTTTAGAAAAACACAGCCCCATGAGATCAGCCAAGATCAGAAACATAGATGCCTATAAGGATAACAGAAATGGAGGAAACCAGCTGTCGAAATAACCGAAGGGGGTTATGAAGAATTTGATGGCTGGGGTGGGGGAAGGGCACATCCTTCTGATGGTGGCATCTCCCAGGCCACCAGCTGATACTCCCAGGTAGGCTTGTGGACCAATGTGGTTAGATTAGCTGAGTTTTCCCAGAAAACCCCAGGAATCCAGTTACTCTGGAGAAGGAACTAAATGCATTTTTAGTGTGTGGTCCCACAATTCAAACAATTACAGTTATAAATCCATGCAAAGGATACCCCACAAAGAAATGTGAGTAAAAATAAACATGCTTAGAATCAGAGAACATAATTAACTGGAATTTCCCAGAGGTTTTGATGTTCCCCAACCTGAGGTACTCAAACTGATTTCCTTTATAGCCAAGAGCCACTCAGGTTCCTACCCGCGCCTCACACCTCCTCCCACCCCATCCTTTTCCGGTTGTGATTCGCTAACACACACACAGTGCATATACACACATTCAAAAACTAATGTTTAAGGATAACTGCATGTGGACTGTGATGAATAACAATGCCCCAAGCATGGAAAAACTATAAATACAGCTTAGTTTAGGCCAACTATATGATCCCAGGCTACGCAAAAACTATCCCACACCAACAGTTAATAAACAAGTGGATTCTACTAATCATCTTTGTCTTCTAAGCATGGAGACTTATATAAGATAATAAACAAAAAAAAAATAGCAACCACTTCAGAAATACATTTTTTCCCCGTTTATCTTACATTTTCAAAATAGAAGTACAGCACAAACACACTACACTGTAAGCAGAGAGAGGTAAATGTACCCCAAACTAGACTTTGCAACTTGTTAGATGAAAAGAGCTGCACCATGTAAGTGATTGGGAAGAAGATCTACAGTGGAAAGGAGCTTGAAGACAGACACAAGACGAGAAGAAAACAGACCTTGGTGTAAATGAAGCTATCACGGAAGTGAGCATTTATTGGCTGAAATTAGACAAGAATTAGATATCTTATTTCTCCTGATGTATGCATAAATATACACATCAGTGTGATGAAGCCTGCTTATGAACTGAAGGAGAGTAAGTGTTTGTTGACTTAACTGCATACTTATGAATGAACCAGTCTCATTTCAATGATATCTCTGGGTCCATTTAATAAAACCAGGTAAAATGTGGGGGAAAACTAATGACCATTTTTCTCTTGATTGAAATCAATTTATTCTGGGTTTGTCAACCTCCTGCATTCCATTTTCTAACTGTAAAATATAGAGATGCATTTGAAACTGAAACAACTAGTTAGAGTGGGAAATATATGTGTAATGTTAAAGCACGTTTTACTCATGAAGTCAATCTGGTGATTCTGGGATGCACATATTATTAACGTCTGAAAGTCAAGAGATACATAGTATATAATTTTCCTACATCACAGAAGTTTGTGGAAACTTTTAGAAGATGCCATATGGTTTTTACTCCATTTACAAGCAGAGATGTGGTTTAACTGCTTCCTGGACAAATTATCTATCCCTTTTTTTGCCCCAACAAAAGGGTAATCTCAGTAACACCCCCCCCCAATCTCTTATATTGTCAAATTGGAGTCTGTCCTGTTTAATGTAATTTCATGATCTCTTATTCTAGTCAGGGTGGAACAATATCTTTCCCATTATCAGTAAACAGCTATTTTCAAAATATTTTCTATCCCTTCCAACAAGACTGCCCAAATAATTAATTCTTAACTGTTTCCCCCCCCGCAACCCAGCCTTAGTGGTTATTTCTACTGAATAGCCATCTCCTCTCATCCTCCCTCCCACCCCACATTTACCAGAGAAAGGGTAGTCCACAATGAAAGTAATACATTGTAAAATATGTTGACTATGTCATAACACAGCTGCAACTCTTCTATAGGAAGCTCATTTTTCTTTGAATCCCTTATTTCTCATTTTATCTTTGACATACAATCATTGCTAAAGAGCCCAAATGGATAACACTGGACTAGATTTTATAATAATGCTTTGAAATAATTTATGCTCTATGTGCCTAGGAAAGGTATAATGTATACATATAATTTTCTACTGGATAATCTGATCCTTGGAATAGATTCTCCTTTAATTCATATATAAAACTGCACATGATAGAACATTTATAAAATATTATACATCTTAGAGATCTAAATCTCTGACCATAACATCTGACATAAAAGTCAGAGAAGTAGAATCAAAATGAGAACTAATCTATTGGTGATTCCAGAACTTCATTTAAAATTATCACAAAAGGGGGCACTTGAGTGGCTCAGTCAGGCATCCAACTCTTGATCTGAGCTCAGGGGCATTGTTTTCTATTTTATTTAAATTCAATTAATCAACATATAATGTATCATTAGTTTCAGATGTAGAGTTCAGTCCTTCATCTCAGCTCAGGTCTTTATCTCAGGGTTGTGAGTTCAAGCCCTGTGTTGGCCTCCACACTGGGAGTGGAGCCTACTTAAAAAAAATAAAAATACGTAAATAAAAACAAAATCATCACAAAATGACAAATGGCTTAATGATGTATCTTACAAAACTGTATCAATATTGGCATTTACCATGTATAGATATGCCAGACCTATATCAATATGATCCATCTTGCTCCTCAGCACAACAGCTGTTTACAGGTCTTTGACCCCAAATTCTCTCCTTCTTCCCACAGCATTAGCAGATAAGCAAGTAACTGTGATAGAAGTAATTTACTACCTCAACTTACACCCCTATATTTCTAATCTTTTCCCCCTTTATATCTTTAGTCTACATTCTGTTCTTCAGTCTCCATGGAGAAAAAGATCTTTGAAGTTCATTGGTATTTTTTTGCTCTCTACTTGAACACATTCTTTTTTTTTTTTTTTTAAGAATTTATTTATTTATTTGACAGAGAGAAACACAGCTAGAGAGGAGACACAAGCAGAGGGACTGAGAGAGGGAGAAGCAGGCTTCCCGCTGAGCAGGGAGCCCGATGTGGGACTCGATCCCGGCTCTCCAGGATCATGACCTGAGCTGAAAGCAGTCGCTTAACCAACTGAACCACCCAGGTGCCCCAACTTGGACACATTCTTAATCTCATATTTAGAAACAGGCACATCTCTTAACACCTACTTTTAATACTTGTTATACACTTAATACTTCTTTGCTATTACACTGTCTCTTTCATTTACCTGCAAACTTACTCACAGAATCATCTGGCATTCTCTGTTGCCAATTCTCCATTTCCTTAATCCGTTAGAACTTGTGCCCACATCACCTGCACAAAGCTGTACTAGGTAGCCAAAGGCATCTCATTCTCTGAGATCAGCAGACATTCTCAGTCTTTCTTTTCCTTTAGTAGCAGTGATATTTGCTCATTAACCCTGATTTCTATGTCCTATCATTGTCTCATATCCTACATTCCAAATGTAGAGATTCCCAGGAGTTGGAAATCGTCTGTCTTCTCTACTTCTGTACATCTCTCCCCAAAGATCTTAACCATTCCTTTGGCGGTATCCCCTTTTTGCAAATAACTCCCACATCTGGATCCCCAGCTATGTCTCCCTCAACTGCCTACTTGATTATAGGACAATTATAATACCCCATCTCTCACTCAGAATCAGCTCAGTCCAAACTTAACATTTTTTTTTCCCTTGAAATAAACACACTCCTCTGACTTCCCTATTTCTGTTTAGGGTTTTTTCTTTCTCCAAATTACCTATATTCAGAATTTTAGAACATTCATCGGGCCAACTAATTTTCCTATTTGCATCCCATCAAATATTCTTATTTTCTCTGCATATTTTTTTCATTGCCAGTGTTTCTGTACTTCCTTTCTTTAGATTATATCTTCTGCTTAAAACTATTACAATGACTTTTTATTTGGTTTTCCCAAGGTGGCACCTTTCAACTCTACTTTCCCAAATGCAACACACATTCTTCATTACATCATATGAATAACCATCCTAAATTATCATTTTAATTATGTCATCCTGTTTAACATAATTCCAGAATACAAATTCCTAATTCTTGGTATGGTATGCAATGCCTTTCATCTGATTTTATCTTCATTTCCTATTCTATCTTCCCTTAGTTGTCTTCTCTGGCCCTAAGCCCTGGCAATATAAGTTATATGTATGCTTCTGCTTACTGTTTCTCGTGCCTAGTTCATGTTTTCTCAGCTCCGTGTCCTTATTCATGCATAGGCCTCAACCTGCCAGCATTCTCTCTTTTCTCCTTCTCCTGCTAAATCTTTGTCTATAAACATTCTATCATTTCATGATTATCTAACTTTCCTACTCTGACTCAATGCCTTCTAGGACCAATTCAACTGAAAATAATTTCTCTCTCCTGTACACTTTTCTAGCACTATCTTATTATACTCACAGAGTACTTATTACATAGCAGTATTTATTGCCCTTAAGTGTGAGGACTGGGATCCATGCATTCTCTCCTCCACTGCCTCCTTATATTAGATAATACATATCTCAAGGTCAGGGTTAATTTTTCATGACTTTGAAACCTACTTTGAAGCCACTGCCCTTGGCATACAGTCTTACACAAAGCTGGAATTTGATTTTAAAAAAACAGGATTAAATGAAATAAAATCAGACTAAAAACAATTACATCCAGAAAAATGCAAGATATATAGACCCGATCATGAGCAATTACCCCTTCTTACTTCCAGAGTTCACTAAAAGCCAAGTACAAGTGGGTGACTTTATATTATGCAAATTTCCCCTTCTTCACATTAGAAAAAAAATTAAAAATCCATAAGTTAATGCAGAATTTGGCTTAATTCCCACAGAAGGAACAAAACTGTTTCATTTAGATGTTCTTTCTAGTCCGCAAGAGTCAGCCTTTTTTGATGTGCATAAGTGAGAGAGAAGACAGAACGTTATTTTTTTAAAGTAACCTCCACAGAGAGATCACTTTTATTTACACAAATGAAAAACTAAAAGTGGAAAAATTTAAAAATGGCAGTTTTGGTAAAGAGTCTTTCCATTATAAAAACGTTTTTAGTGTAGCATGAAGTTTAATGTTAGATTATTCTCTCCTACTGACCAAAAAATCAAATAAACAGGATTAAAAAATTTAATGGTGCCATGTTAGTAATAAATATATTTCTCTACTTATATGCTCTAGTAAATGACAATGTATTGAATATCTCTGATGAAGAGATAATATCATAATCTAACAGTGAAAATTACATGTGCCTGCTAACTTAGACTTTGATTACTTTAGCATTTGATAACTGGAATTCTCTGTATTTTAAATATTCCAAGAAGTCTATTAGCAATTTTAAAGCAAACTATATGAAAAAAATACGTCTTTTGTAGAATAGAAATTCATCATGGGATCTACTGACAAAATGGAATAGGCATTTTATTAATAGAGTAATCTATTCCACAAATACCAATGTTTTTACCACAATGAAAATAAGTGGTAGCACACAGGGTTGTAGCCACGTATTTTACTTTGGAGAGTCATGATCTGATATGAACATTGCTAAATACCCACTGGGTCCCCCGCATACAGCTCCTGACTGTCATAGTTGGACTTTCAAATAATAGAAGAAAATGTCTTTTGAAAAATAAGATTAGATTACTGTGTAGACAAGAAAAATAGAAAAGGCAATGTAACTACTGAAATAGAGAAGGCAAAAGGAAGTCTGCTTACTAGGTCCTTTTGTAAGCAAAGAACTGAAATTTATTCCATGAAAGCACAGAAATAGCATAGAATGATCTTAGGACAAAGGCAAGAACAGCTATGATCAAGATAAATGTTAGATGGATGCTTTAATTTGGATTGGATACTAACTGCTAATAAATCATTATGTGGGCTATTATTTAAAGAGGTCTCCTTGGTTCAGAACAAAAGCTTCTATTACTGCCAATATCTCTATGAGTCTTGCCAAGATGGCATCTTACTTATCTAGATTACATACAGAAAACCAAAACACAATTCATAAAACAAATTAGGGGAAGACCCCATCTGTGGACCCACAACTGTAACATCATTTAATTATTGTTAAATTTGAGCTTCCTATTCTATCCAATCCATAAAATACTTAATTTATTGTTATTAGATACAAGAAGTAGCATTTGAATAAATGCATTTTTCAAAAACAGGCTGCAGCGTGTTTATGAAGAAATTTTTGGGGTTTCAGAAAAAAATGGTGTTAAGTTGGGAGATTAAATATTGATTTTATGATTTGGCTGACCATTTAAAATAAACACTCTCATGAGTCTGGCTTAAATCTAGGATGCCTCAGTGTCTTTTTCATTTTTTGAGGTTACGTCAGATTGCTTAGCTGGCTCTTTTCTCACTAACCCATTATAATGTGCTGAAGAAGACCATTTGATCAGCTACTTAACTAAAAATAAAAATGTGACACTTATGTGACTGATACTCAATGAGTAAAGGTTAAACTTTTTATTTATTTATTATGTGTATTACAGACATTATATTAATCAATGTGAAACAAACAACAACAAAAAACAAACAAGCAAAAAAAAAGCAAAGGAAAAAAACCCCCTGATTCTTGCCTTCAATGAGTGAAGCTATATAATAATTAGCGATCTCAGGGTGCCTGGGGTGATCAGCCCGTTAAGTGTCTGACTCTTGGTTTTAGCTCTGGTCATGATTGCAAGGTCTTGCGCTCGAGCCCTGGGTTGGGCTCCCTGCTCAGCTTGGAGTCTGCTTCTCTCTCTCTTCCTGTCCCTCTCCCTCTGCCCGTTCCCCCTGCCCACATGTGCACTTGCACTCTCTCTCTCTCTAAAAGAATCTTTAAAAAAAAAATTAAAGATGTCATATTCAACCAATACAAATACTATACAAAGATGCCTACCTCAGGCATTTACAAAGCTGTGCCTCCTACCTACTTGCCCCTGTACCTCCTAATTCCCTTTTCCTGATTTGTTTATCCGCAAAGCACTCATCACTGTCTGATACCATATGATTTCCGTATTTGTCCACTTCACCTTCTCAGACCAGACTGTAAGCTCCTAACAGGCAGGGACTCTGGTTAATTTCGTGCACTTTTGTGTATCCTGTACTGAATACATAAATGAGAGGACTGCTACTGTTTTCATTTCCTGATCTTCTGGTTTGCATTTCCTATGATAGAACTGCATTTTTTCCCATCAAGCTTTCTGTTATGCACCAAGTGGCCTGGGTTACAATGTGATCCCACTTATTAGCTGTGATACTGAGTGAGTTATTAATTTCTCTGGGCTTGGGCAGAAAGGGGACCGCAGAAGTATCTGTGGGTTATTGTGAGACAAGAATGAGGAAATTCACATGAAGTACTTATTGGCATGGTGCCTGACACGTAATCAGTGTTAAAAAAAAATGTAGCTGTTATTGTCCTTAGCATTATACCTATGATTTTTTTCTGTAGCAAACACCTCACCAATTCTTGAAGTACCTCCTAATTAATGAAACTGGGGATACCGACATTCAGGGCTAAGGCTACATGTGGTTGTATCTGCTGGGGGGAAGAAAGAAAGCTACCCCCTCCCCCCATGGATTGCATTCAGGAAGCATTTATTCTCCTCTTTTGTGCTCCCAGAGGACTGTATATGCCTCTGTGTAGCAACTGCCACATTGTATTTCAACCAGTTGATTATCTTTAAGTGTTCCCTGCTACATTATGTGGTCTTTTAGGGAATGAAATCTCTGTATCCTATCAGAGCAGGCACTCTGTAGATGTTTGCCCAATGGATGAGTTACTGTATAGAAATGAGACTTATCCCACTATCTACAGTCACATCACACATGCACTTTCATTAGTTTCAACATTATATTTCTCAATAGAGTCTAGACCTAGAGAGGAAGGGGAGAAGGTTCTAGTGTTGGAGGGCGATGCTGAGCCATGTGTATGAGAATAAAAGAGACGTGCTGGAAGTCAATGTGTGGCAAATAAAAAAGTGCTTAGAAGACAGATATAAAACCAGTTCTTATTTTCTCATAAACGGTTCCTCCATTTCAATACTAATGATCTAATTTATATCCATCCCACTTTATGGAAGTATGACTACCCAGGGAAAAATTCTAATAAAAACATACTTGATAAAGCTGAAAAGCACAGTGATTAGAAATGAGGGCTATGCAAGGGGCAGAGGCACAGTTCGAGGCCTGAGTGTATGTAAGGGTCAAAAAAAGCTCATGATGTTAGGAAGTCCTTAGGTATTTAACACCACAGCAAAAAACACTTTCAAGGAACTAATTTTAAAAGCCAACCAAATGTGAAGTATTTGACAATGCTAAAACCCGTATTCAAATGATAAAACCGTATGGTGCTTTACACAGGATAGAAAACAGCAATTTGTATCTCTGCAAAAAGAAAAGAAGCTCGACACTGGAAGATTCGATTGTTGAATTAGCCATTTCATGAGTATTCAGAAGAAGGGATCAGAGAGAAAACGCCCAGTATGATGAGGTTTCTATATCTAAAGCTATCACATGCTGTGAATCTATCCCTTTGAGTAATGTTTCTCATCAGGAAGGTACTTACATTAGGTCTCAGTCTGGCTGCTAGATCATAATACTTCTCGGCTGCTTCGTTGAGGCTGGCCTGTCTGTTAAAGATATTAAAAAACAAACAAACAAACAAAAAACTATATCATTTATTTTAAAATTGCAGAGAGGTGAACCAGTATCTTTATGCAGCAAGATATTAACTTCTAGAAATATTACAATCATACCAATCAAACCACAAGTTGCCTAAAGCAGATAAAATACATTAAATTGAATGCAAGCAATATACTTATTGTCTTTAAGGCATTATAAGTAGCATCTCAACATAATGCTATTCAGTAGTTATTATTAGCTTAAATTTACATATTGGGAATTAGAAATGTCACTTTTATTTTCCAAGCTAACCCAGATAATGTAATAGGGTTGGGATTCTCCAGCTTCAACTGGATGTTCCAGAAAATTTTTTATTTTTAAAAATAAAATGTCAAAAAATTCTGTATCTATCTAGAAGTCCATTTTCTTTCCAATTTAGGTGGGGAAACGTCCATTGTGTGCAGCCTGGGGGGGGGGGGCGTAGATTCTTCTCTTCACCAAGGTGCATCCAAGACAGAGCCTCAGCTAACTAACTGTATGTTCTTGCTTGGGACTGACATTTCTGAATGAGAGACAGAAAGATGAAAGGATGGCTACCTTTACTGACAATGGTAAAAGTAATAGGCTATATCCTGGTCAGACTCTTTCTGTAAGCAATTGCTATCACATGTCCTGCCTCTTGACCCTTCCAGGGCTACCTGTTTCCTGCTGATTCAAGCTATGTTCTCTGGCCTTTAGTGAATTCCATCATCCTTGAAATAGCCAGTTTCTCTTGACTAACACCAAATACCATGAGTGGAGCTGTTGACTTATACAAATAAGATACACACTGAACTTTGATAAGTTTATGCATTGTCTAGTTTTGCAATTCAAAGCCGACTCCTAGATTCAGCGAACTGGTTAGCAGGAGAAATCAAATGTCAGCGCTCTGAGGAAGCCTGGCCAATTAGTCATTGCAAACATAGTATGTTTTTCAATCATGCCATGCTGCTTCAGATATCCTTTCAAAGCTGGTATGTAATAAAGCCTAGAAGCTCTTGTAGTTGTCTTTTAACTGATGACTCTATTTGCTGAGTATGGAAATGCTATAAAAAACTTCAAATTCCAATTCAGATGATGAATACAGCACACCTATTATGTGAACAACAATAGTAAATGGCTTGGGGTCTGTAGTTAAAATGGAGTAGTTTCTTTTGAAACTGTAATGTTGAGAAGCTTCTAATGGAATTCAATGGAATAATCCTCAGCCATAAAAAAGGATGAGATCTTGCCATATGCAATCACATGGATGTATCTAGAGGGTATAACACTAAGTTAGGGAGAGAAAGATAAATATTACATGACTTCACTCATGTGTGGAATTTAAGAAACAAAAGAACAAAGAAAAAGAGATGACCCTCTCCACCCCTCCGACTCTTAAATACAGAGAACAAACTGGTGGTTGCCAGAACGGAGCTGGGTAGGAGGAAGGGTAAAAATAGATAAAAGGGATTAAGAGTACACTTATCTTGAAGAACACTAATGTTCAGAAATAATTAATCTTTACATTTAGTTGCTATATTTTACACTGGAAACTAATATAATACTGTACATTAGTTACACCTGAATACAAAATAAATAAATACCAAAACAAGGCAGCCAGGAGTTGGGGAGGAAAGAAGCTTTTGAGGTGAGAAGATGACAGAGAGGTCAGGAATAAAGAGGAGAAACAAAAATTAACTCTCTCAATTAGAAAATCACATTCAGGCTTTAAAAGAGAAGGTTCACTAGCCTATAAAATTGAATTTGCACTTTGGTCAAATGCAAATAAAAACTATAAAGACATATCCTATGCAACCATATAAATTATAGGAATAACTGAAGATAACATGTCTCTGGAGACCAGGACATATTTTTCTAATTTTTAAAGGAAAAATAATTAGAAACACTGCTATTTTTAATAAGGTTATAGAGAAAGTAAAAACCCTTGACCTAAGGCTCTACTGGACAGTTACAACGTGCTATTGCAATTTATATTCTCATAAATGTTGGAAGTTAAATTTCAATATGTCAAGAAAAGTACTTTAGTCTGGTATGAAACAGTAAAAATTCCCTTGCTAGGGTATTTAATAAAGGTTCCCTCCACCATATTACAGAATCACTTTGGTTCAAATTCATTTGGAAATTAGAACCAGAATTCATTAGGTCATGCCCTGGAAGAGTTTTCTCCAGAGAAAAATAAAAGGCAGGGAGGTAGGAAATTAGAGTAACTTAATACTACAAAGAAGTTAAGTTACTTTGAAGCAAAATCAACCAACAGATGTCTAACATGGAAAGCATAGCAAACCTTAATATTCATCTTTATGGACATCCAAAGTCATCAGGTAGATAAGGATCAAAGAGAAATTGAGGAATTTACTAGATGACATGCCTTTAAAATAATAATCAAATCAATTGGGGGGAAAAAAAAGGTTTTCTCCCCCCAAATGGTTTATTTTTAAAGTCTTCTTTTCTTTAATGGCTTAATTTCCAAAGGAAATATCTAGTTTAGAAGGATTAGTTTCTTAAGCTAGAAGTAGAATTGATGATATTCTAATGAAATAGGAAAAAAGTTGAGTTTATTAGATTTGTCATATAACTGGGAAAATTAATTTTCACTCTAGGATGGTAGGGGAGAGAGTGTGTCAATCCTACCCACCAAATGTTCATTTAATATTCGTCTTAGTCTCCAGACAAGAGAGAAAACTCATGAAGAACTGTCCAATGTCCACTTTACAGTATATGCTGTATTTCATCCTTGCCTACAAGAAGCATCATGGGAATGCTTAATACTTCTTAATTGCAAAGATGACTAAATCATTAATCAATATTTGAAAACTAAGAAAATAAGCAATATTCTGCTAGTTACTTAGGGGATTCTTGAATTGTCAAGAACCTCAACCACTGAATTGTTAGCACAGACCACAGGACTCAGGTTGCCAAGACTATTAGGATAGAATTATTTAAAGATGAATCACTTTCCCTGAATATCCACATCCTTTCTTTCTTCACTATTTCTTCCCTGGAACAGAAAATTTCTAAATCCTCTACCTATGTGTCACTTACAAAATACCAGGAATTGATTATTCCATGTTCCAACAACACCATGAAGTAACAGCTATTACTATTCCCATTTTATAAATGGTTAAAATGAAGTTTAGAAAAATTGATGACTCCCCCAAGGTCATAGAGCTGGAAAGTGATGGTTCTGGGTCACAGACTCTACAGCTAAGTATCCGAACCACAGGATCATGCTGATACCTTTGTATATACTGAGATGCAGCCAAGTGATATGTGATATACTGTTTGGTGCAGTTTACCCCAATAATTTCTACACCAAATACTAAGAAAGAAAGAAAACATGCCTTTTGATTATAATGTTTAAAAGCCACAATTTAAGTGAAGAGTGGAGATTTGAAAAGGGAGGAACATGGAGAACACCTGCAATAACAGATTTTACTTCCTGCCCACCTCCATCTCTCATATTGATAGAAGTGCCCTTCACTAGTCCAAATTGAGCAGAAGATAGTTTACGAATGGAATGAGATGTGCTATTGTGTTTTGCCTTGTGTATCTGAAAAAGGGGGAAGGGGAAGAACTGAAGGGAAAAGCAAAGAAATGGGGAATGAGGAAAAGTGAGAAGAGTGCTGGATACCCAATTCCTTACCCTATCTTTTAAATGTGCTACCTTTTAAAAGTCTTTATTTTTTGTTTACTTATTTTTTAAAAAAATATTTTATTTATTTATTTGTCAGGGAGAAAGACAGCATACAAGCAGGGAGAATGGCAGAGGGAGAAGCAGGTTACCCACCAAGCAAGGAGCCCAATGCAGTACTTGATCCTAGGACCCTGGGATCAGTACATGAGCCAGAGGCAGGTGCTAAACCAACAGAGCCAGCCAGGAGCCCCAGAAGTCTTTAAATTCAGTTCTTATGTCATTCATAAAAAGGTGTGCTCAGAGTGAAAACAAATAGTAATGAAAGTTACAAACAAATGTCATTATCTGATTACTACAAAATTCCATTTTGAACATGGGACTATGAAATTTACATCTGTTAAATATATAGAAATGTATTTTATATATCTAATTCCTCTCCCTGGCATTATTTTATAATAGAAATATATTTTTTGGAACACAGGTTTATGGCCCAAATTCTTAAAAGAAAAGATATATACAGGAAATTTGGGAATCAATGATACTGTGAAATAACAACTTAATACATTCTGTGAAATGTTTAAGGGGAATGTGATTAAGAGAATCATTTACAATTACATACATTTGCATGTATTCTGTGAGATTTAAGGTTGCTAAATTAAAAATTACTTCCTTGGGGCAACTGGGTGGATCAGTGGTTAAGCCTCTGCCTTTAGCTCAGGTCATGATCCGGGAGTCCCGGGATCGAGCCCTACATCGGGCTGCCTGCTCGACGGGAAGCCTGCTTCTCCCTCTCTCCCTCCTGCTGCTTGCATTCCCTCTCTAGCTGTGTTTCTCTCTATCAAATAAGTAAAATCTTAAAAAAAAAAATTACTTCCTTGAAAATATAAAAAAACAAAAACTCTAGTAGCATTTAGAAGACTACAATTATTAGCCGCTGTGAACTGCCAATTTTAAATAAAAGTTATTTAATATGGATAATAACCACTGTTTGACTCATACAAAAGATAATATTTTATTTAAGTCTTGGTAATTATTCTAACATAACTTATAAGCTTTCCCCCTCCCTTCTTCTCCTCCTCTCCCTCCTCCTCCTCCTTCTTTTTTTTCCCCTCTCTTCCTTTTTCTAACTAGAAAGCTGTCTGCCCTTGTTTCATGAAAGTAAAATGAACCAGAGTGGGTTTTCTGGGTTTTTGCTAACAGCTAAACTGAAGTGTAGCTTAAGTTACTCAAAGTAGCACTAAATTTTAATCCTAACTGATAAATGCATACTAGGAATGGAAGTAGAATGGAGACAAACAAGGGCATAAAAATGTGTGGAAAATCTTAAAAGAGCAAACTAGAGTCACACATATAAAAACATGGAACTAGAAAAAGTCCTTATTAATGAAACTCCTAGAAGATGCTGTTTATGACCACCAAGCCATCTTAAACAAAACCCTCTCTGTCAAGACATCAAAAATAGCTTTATGATCTGCTGGTATCCATCTCAGTTCTAAACATGAAAGATGGTGAGGTAAAGCAGAAATGTAGCAATAGCAGAGGAAAATACTAGGTTGGTAGTGTAATTTCACAAAAGATTCCTCCAAGTTAGAACCTTCTTGATGCTCCATGAGAGGTTGAGCTCATTCTTTCATGGCCATCTTTCAGAGATGCTAACGACAGGTTAAGCCTGTGTCTAAAAAGATTACAGAATGAAACGTACTGGGAAAATTAAAAGGGAGGAAATATTTATTGGCAATTTTGTCAATTATTATAATGTTCATATATATTAAATAGCTTCTTATGTTCAGTTTGTAATGCTTGGGTGGGAGGAAGGACTTGGGAGGGCTGGAAAGAAGAGAGGCAAGACAGAACTTGCTTGCAGGGGTAGTCAAGAATCAACATTCTAAGTACCACCTGGGACTTGTCAGAAGTATAAACCTCAGGCACCAGCCAAACATACTAAATCAGAACATGCATTTTAACAAGATCCCCAGGTGATTCATAGATGCGTTACAGTTGGAGAGACACTGGGTTGGAAGATGCTTACCTTCAACCTGATCTGTCACTGCCTTTGCTTTAAAGACCTTACAACCCATTAGAACCTAGTTGAAATAAGCCCCCTTTGGGCCAAAAGTTGGTACCAATGTACAATTTATAACTGAAAAATCCAACGACTTTTTGATGGGTTTTTGGTAATTTGGGAAGTACTAAAGAAGAAAGGCCTAGAGAGCTTTGGAAAAAAATATATATCCAATGTGTGTGTGTGTGTACATATGTGTACATTCCCAGTCTACACTAAGAAATAATCCGACTCAGTTCCTTTCCCTCTTAAGAATTTAAATTTTCAGTCAATTCCAGTGGAATTTATAAAGAAATTAGTACATTTAAATTCTTGATTTTTAATATATTTAATTACATAAGATTCTGTCAACACAGAAACTTGAAGATAGCAATTTTTTTTCATATGTTAATTCTGTTCACTAGCAGTCAGGGAAGCAATGGGAACGAGTTGGTGCAGACAGTTTTGCTTTCTTTGCTACCTTAGGGAACAGTGACAACCTGGGGCCTTAGTCCTGGAAAATCCGTAAGTTCACGCTTAGCTCAGCTGTGTAAGTGTGTCCTTTGTCAGGCACTGTCCCATTCTAAAAACTCAGTATCATTTTGACAGCACAAATGGGGAATTCTCCCTATGAATGTAAATCTAATTTCTAAAATTTATCATAAAGAGGTAATTTAATAATATTGGAAGGACCTTACTATTTAGGCTTTACTCATTTGATAACCTGTGGCTCCATAAGCCCTTCCTCCCAACAACACATTCAAGAATCACAGCCTCTGGGTAGTCACCCGCTTATAAAGACATGAGGAGCCAATGTGATGCAGTGAAAACAGTATTACATTTGGCCAGAATACTCTAAATTCAAATCCCAGCTTTACCAGCTGTGGGAAATATGGACTCTCTTTAAGCCTCAGTATCTTCATATATAAAATAGGAATACAGTTCTCCACGTCACATATATGCAAATATAACGAAGAGAGTGACAGATATAAAATGAAAAATATAGTACCAGACAGGAGATATTTAAATAAATGTGACCTTTGTTCCTCTCTTAGTCTGTAAGTGGATTAAAAGAAAAAAAAAAATTCTGCCAAAGCCCATGAATGCTATGAATCAGGCAAGGTTTGTTTTTAGTGCCTCTGGAATTCCTCCTGGTATCAAGTATCTTTGTGTTCTTTCTAGCTTCTAGTTCTAGGACACCACTGAATAAATTCATCCAACAAAATGCTCTAACAGAATAACTGATTCAATACTTTCTTCTACAACTCTATAGCTATAACTCCACTGAGTTCTAGCATTTTGAATTCCTTTGATATTTTCCTTTGATGATAACTGATCTTTTTTACAATACTCTCATGTGGAAGCATCCAGTGCTTTTCCCATTTTTTTTTTTTTTAAGATTTTATTTATTTGACAGAGAGAAACACAGCCAGAGAGGAAACACAAGCAGGGGGGGAGAGAGGAAGAAGCAGGCTTCCCGCCGAGCAGGGAGCCAGATGTGGGACTTGATCCCCGGTCTCCAGGATCATGACCTGAGCCGAAGGCAGTCGCTTAACCAACTGAGCCACCCAGGTGCCCCTGCTTTTCCCATTTTATTTGAAGTACTAAAAATGTCAACACATACAGTTACTGTTCATTACAGGAGGCCACTCAACATCTGTGACCACCCTCTCGATAAATATATTTAGTAATTAGCTGCAATGTAGATCCCAACCTCGGCTACTAGTAAGGCGGAAGCCAGAAATTCCCTCTTCTTCTGACTTTCTAATAGCCGATCCCAGCGCACGACTTCCGTTCCACCAATGAGAGGCAACCTCAAGGGAATGCAAGTCAGAAGCATGCCTAAGAGGGAGGCAGCTGTGCCCAGGCGAATCACCCAAGGAATGTTGCTCTGCTTGGTTCCCTGTGATGGTGGCAGAGCCGGGAACTGTAGAAGCTGCTGGCTCCCAGGGAAAGCCAGGTAGATGGCCGGGTGTTACTTCTGACTACAGAGAGGGCTCTCAAGCCCAGGAGTGAACCTGTGGGCTGTAGAATACTTTTTCATAAATCCTGTTTCTGCTTAAACTGGCAAAAGCATATTCTTTAGTTTGCAACTAAAAAGCGTGACCCATACGTAGAGACAAGTTGAGGAGTAGATCTATTTTCAGCAGTTTTGCTTTCAATACGATCATTGAAAGGCCTTCATTCTAGCTTTGAAATTTCTTCTATTTCTTGATAATTGCTTATGTGTTCTATGCTTGCCTGCAGCAATTTTCTATTTTTATTAACATTTATATATACAAAACCAAGTAAAACTATATATATCTATCTATAAATGCTAAATATAACTACATATACATATGTAACATAATCATATATACTTATTATAGACATATAAATAAAACTACATATCACATACTATAATATTTATATACTTAAATGCCTATTTACATAACTATATACTATCTATAATTACACCAACATATATGTAATTATGAGTGCATATATAATGTTCTCATTCTTTACTCCAATCTTTTATCCTTTCAGTCATCATTTTAGTACTGAATTCTGAGAAGAGTTCCATAACTTCTATTTAAATTCTCAGTCTCTCAATTTTGTCTGGCCTCCACTGCAATTACAAACTCAAAAATCTCTTAGGAATCTTTCCTAATGTCGTATTACTCCTCTTCCAAACTACGGATTTCACTTTCCCAGATGTATTCTGTGTTAGTCAGGCTAGGTTAAGTTACACTATTGTAATGGAAATACATCGGAAACCTCAGTGAGTCAGGATAACAAGGTTTATTTCTCACTCACTCACTTGGTGCAGGTAGGCAGGGAGGTTTGTCCTCCTTTGGTCATTTCAGGATCTATTTTCACAATTTCCAAGACAGAAAAGGGAAAAGCACTGATTCTTACAGCTTTGGCTCAAAAGTGACATATATCATGTTCATACATATTCCACAATCCAACTAAGAACCATGAAGTTCTTCAACTTGGAAGAAGGCAGAAAAGTACAATCCTATTATGTTTATTGAAGGTGCAAGGCCGACATATTTGGGGAACAGTATTGATACTTTCACACCACATAGCGTTTTTGTGAACCACCTTGATAACAGGAATTATGGATGTTCTAAGTAGTGCTTAGGTTTTAACATAAATCTCACTGCATAGAGGACGGTTCTTTACTTGGATACATCTGATTTAGCATTCTTATCTGAACTGCCAATTTGAAATCCAGTATTCCATACTTTCTATGTGCTGATTCTACAGAGAAAAATCATTATCAACTATTGAGCACTGAAATGGGTCCATTAGAAATTTCTCAAATTTTAAGCTTCTTGATGGTCCCAGTAAGATAAATATTTGTTCCTTCATGGCTAGCCCAGAAACTGGCCTCATCCAATGGTCTCATCTAGGTGGAATGACTCCCCCTCCCCCCTGATTTTCCTCATTGAGCGATTCTTTGGGTCATTTCATTGGGAATTAGCTAAGGAAAGGGAAGTTAAATGTATATGTTCAAACCATTTCTTGAACTATGACATTTCCTAAATTGCTTATTTGGGTTATGAGGGTCGCCATTAATCCAGCTAACCTAGACACAGCCAGGGAGACATCTACTCTTTCCCTTATACCTGCCTCATACTCTTACCTCACCAAACCCTGCCAATTTGTTTCCCAAGTATCTTGCAAAAAAAAGAGCTCTCAGGAAGAATATCAAAGTCAATTTACAATAACTTGGTATGCCCAGAGGAAATTACATGTAATAATAAATAAGCAAGATCTTGATAGCTAAGGATTTTGATAAGGTTGCATTCAAGGCAAAACGAGTAACCTTTCTTACTCCTTTCAGCAAAGTCTTAAATGAATAAGGAAAGAGGTTGGTGTACAACTTGCATGGTAAGTGCTCAAGAAATACCTGAAATTAATAAAGCCAAAAAAACAGAAAAGTCAAAAAACAGAAAAACTAAGTAAAAAAATTCACGGGGGCTGCCACCAAGTAGAGTAGGTTATGGTCAGACTGCTGTGGCCATAATTGCAATCAATATTAGGAAAGCGCTGACTGACTGCACCTTAATGAGGAATGCAGACTGCAGAAAACTAGAAAGAAGGTTCTGAAAAACAAACCCTAAAGATTTCCACATTGTCAATGTATAACAGAAATTCTCCACTGGTTTCTAGCACTATGGTAACTAAGGATAAGTTGGAAGTGATATATTTAACAAGGATCTTTTGTAACTGTCTCATGGTTTCCACTGGTAGATCTTGAGTTTCAGATACTGATTTAATATGTAGCAAAATACCTTGTTGAGGAAAGTATCTATTATGATTAAGATGAATTAGCCTGTAGAAAGTTGTGCATATCCATCTTTGCAAATGGTTTACAGTGACTAAAAGCATAGTGTTTTATTCATGAAGACACTGTCCTCTCCCTATAACAGCACCCAAGCCTGTCATGCAAATGAAGGTGTCTTTTTAAAAAATTATCCTTCCAATGAAGGTTCTTGAGATTGCTATAGTTTACTTTTTAAAGATTTTATTTATTTATTTGAGAGAGACAGAGAGCATAAGAGAGAGAGTGAGAAAGAGTGAGCACAAGCAGGGGGAAAGGACAGAAAGAGAAGGAGAAGCAGACTCCCTGCAGTACAGGGAGCCCTATGCAGGGCTTGACCCCAGGACCCTGAGATCAAGACCTGAGCTGAAGGCAGACACTGAACGGACTGAGCCACCCAGGCGCCCCTGGCTATAGTTTATTTTATAAATATACCAACAGTTGATAGAATGCTGGTTTCTCTTTGTCGATACCAGCTTTAGGAATGTGAAAGGTTAAATGTGGAGTGAACGCATTCAACTGAAATCTCCCAGTATACTTCCCTCTCAAACAGACTTAGAATTTCTTATTTAGAACTTACAAAAAGCTAGAACACCTGGGTTGCTCAGTCGGTTAAGCCTCTGCCTTCGGCTCAGGTCATGATCCCAGGGTTCTGGGATGGAGCCCCACATTGGGCTCCCTGCTCTGCTTCTCAATCTCCCTGCTGTTCCCCTTGCTTGTTCTCTCTCTCTCTCTCTGTCTCTCTCTCTGTGTCTCTCTTTCTGTCAAATACATAAATAAAATCTTTAAACAAAAATAAAACCTATAAAAAGCTAAGTGGGAAGACACGTGGTTATAAAAGGACAACACAAAAGATGCGTGTGGTATTGGAAATAGTCTGACTCTGGTGATGGATACAGCAACCTACACAGGAGTGATTAAAGACACAGAACTCAATACACACACACACACACACACACACACACACACACACGCTGTGTACACAAAGAGGTACGAGTAGAACTGGGGAAACACAATAAGACCAGTGGATTACATCACTATCAATTTCCTGCTTTTGATATTGTACTGTCATTCTGCAATATATTGCCACTGGGGAAACTGGATAAATGGTACAAGGGATCTCTCTATATAGCTTGTTACAACTGCATATAAATCTACAAAGATCTCAAAAAGTAAACAAAACTACTTTTCTTGAAAGCCCATGTGTTAAAGCCATCGAACTGTGAAGCCATTCCTCTGGTATTTTTCTTCCCTTGTAAGAGTAATCGACATAATTACAAACCTATTCCTAGAACCAAGCACAGAGCCCATAGTGTGGATGTTAGCTAATGAAGCATTTGGGGGAAGATTTAATTGAGTGAAATTCACATAAGAGTACGGGGGAAGGAGTATACGAGTATACATATTGCTAACAGAATAAATAATGCTTTTAAAAACTATATAAATCATTTGAGTTTCTTTTTTTTTTTTTAAAGATTTTATTTATTATTTGACAGAGAGAAACACAGCTAGAAAGGGGACCCAAGCAGAAGGACTGAGAGAGGGAGAATCAGGCTTCCCGCCGAGCAGGGAGCCTGATGTGGGGCTCGATCCCAGGTCTCCGGGATCATGACCTCGGCTGAAAGCAGTCCCTTAACCAACTGAGCCACCCAGGTGCCCCGTCATTTGAGTTTCTTAAGAACATTCTCTTTTAATCTAAAACACCACTCACGGATGCATTACCTTTCTTTTTATATTCACAACAAAAATTGTTGATCTACCTTTTAATTGTTTCGTTATCACTACAATCAACCTTCATAATATCTTTCTGAAAGAAGTACTAAAAGGTCTACAAAATAATATCATTTCCATACATAGCAACAATGCTAATAGAGCACCATTCTGAGACTTCACCAGCCCTTAGGTGTATTCGTACTTGACAGTCCTCCCACCACCAAACATAGTAAAATGCATTCACATGCTACATTCAATATAATTGATATAAAAACACAAATACTGACATGCAATTAACTAATCAACACAATGTTTTGTTTTAGATTTTCAAGCAGTTATTAATTTTGCAATTTTATTTTTGTGCTCTATAGTCATTCTTGAAGGGAAAGGAAAATGGTTCTTGACAATTTTCAGAGTCCTGAATGCTTACATGCCCTACACACCGGGCATAGAAACTGTAGCGAATAAAATACTCCTGACTGACTTGAGCACGGTATAACAGCATAATTCACTTTAAGAATATGGAATAGGGCAGTATGACAGGGGACTCAGTCTACCCAATTCCTTTCTCAGAGCTACAGTGTTGGTCTTCTAAGATGCAGAAGCAAAGCTCACCTGAGCATGTGTGCAGCACTGAAGACCACATCAAACTCCGTGCTGTCCAGTTCAGCGGCTTTCTTTGCCATCTCTGCCGCTTCTATGAGGCGAGCTTCTTCCAGAAGAAATTGACCTGTAAAGTACAAAACCAAGTGAGCTTCCACTTGGAAACTACTACGCCAAACCTGTGAAACAGTCACTACAGAGAAAAATAGAGTGGTAAATGTGATCTGAAGCCAAGATTTATGTGTGCTATCCATCTACATCTCGTTACTTTGTCCTATTTTCTATGCCATTCCCTTCATTGCAAGAAATCCCAATGCATCTTTCTGGTATATAAGCAAAGTTGGGGAAAAAAATCCTGGGGGCGCCTGGGTGGCTCAGTAGTTAAGTGTCTGCCTTCAGCTCAGGTCATGACCCAGAGTCCCAGATTAGAGCCCTGCATCAGGTTCCCTGCTCTGAGGGAAGCTTGCTCCTCCCTCTTCCACTCCCCCTGCTTGTGTTCCCTTTCTCACTTGTGTCTCTCGCTGTCAAATAAATCAATAAAATCTTAAAAAAAAAATCCTGTATAGACTCCATTTGATTTGTTTCAATAGCATATTCTACAATTTTTTAAAAGATTTTATCTATTTATTTGAGAGAGAGAGAGAGAGAGAATGAGGGGGAGAGAGAGAGAGAGCGAGCATGAGAGTGGAGAGGTCAGAGGGAGAAGCAGACTCTCTGCCAAGAAGGGAGCCCAAGTGGGACTCAATCCCAGGACTCCAGGATCATGACCTGAGCTGAAGGCTTAACCAACTGAGCACCCCCAGGCACTCCAAACATATACTACAATTAAGAGTTGAATGATTTTTATTATCAGTCATTTAAAACAGCTTCTGTCTCATTATCATATGATCTCTCTGATATGAGGAATTTGAGAGGCAGGACAGGGAGGTCGTGGGGGGAAGGGAGGGAAACAAGATGGGACCAAGGAGGGGAACAAACTGTCAGAGACTCTTAATCTCAGGAAACAAACTGAGGGTTGCTGGGGGTGGGGGTGGAGGACAGGGTGGCTGCGCTATGGACACTGAGGTGGGTATATAAGTGCTATGAATTGTGTTAAGACTGATGATTCACAGATCTGTACCCCTGAAACAAATAATACAGTATATTTTAATTAAAAAAAAAAAAAGAACAGCTTCTGTCTTTGATGTATATGTACAAGCAAGCCTATCTATATTGAGATGTATGAACTTCTTTTATTTCAGCAGCACTAAAGTTATTGAAAGAACTTATAAAGGTCCACTGAGCATTTACTTACCCTTAATTAGATTGACTAATAAATACGGAACAAATATTAACACATTCACATTTTTGAGATTCCTTGCAGGTCAGTTTTGCAAGGTTAGAATTACTGCATACAGAGCCATACTATTCTTAGACACTATACCTCAAGAACTGGTGTACTGCTATCCCCAAAACACATAAAGACCAGAAAGAAAGAGAAAAAAAAAAAAAAAAGAATTGGGTCCAACTTTAAGGCTAGGCAAATGGAACAGGCTGTTTTTCTCTTTGTTTCCTAGCTGGGGATTTATTAACAGCAAAAGTAATGACGTTAAGCCCCATCTGACAAGGATATTCAAATGAAAACCAAATCAATACATTATAAAGAGATGCTGAAATCATTCATGTAACTTTTGGGCTTGCCAAGCTGTGGTCTAATGATTATTTCTTTTTGCTTTGGGTTTCCTATTTGCTTAAAGTTCAAGATTTTAACAATATGAAAAAAAGTTATAAAAATGATTTGCGAGTCCTGAGCTGCACAGGGAAAAACAAATTTAAAAATGGTAAATGGTAAATCCTCTCTGATGGTGGTGGTTTGAAAGAGCCCATTATTTACTGCTTATCTAATACATATTACAAATTGTCTTCTAACCCAAAAGGACCAGTCCTTAAAACACAAGAGGACATTTTCTGTTTTAAGTACTTATAATAAGCCACAGATTCTGTTTGTATCTAAATGTCAACTGGCAAGAAATGGTGAGTAATGATAAGCTGACTTATTAAAATGAAGTGACAGAATTTTTTAAGACCAGGACTAAGAGACCTCTTAGCTATTTCTACAAAAAGTTGTACGTCACTTTCTTAGTCTGTCACATAACATTCTGTGCCTTTCTCGGGTCTCAAACATAACTGTTAGATCAGAAAATTATTAATAAGAACCCTGATTTGTAAATACAGTCGACCCTCGAACAACACAGGTGTGAACTGTATGGATCCATTTATATGTAGTTTTTTTTTTTTTTCATAAATAGAGTACAGAACTATAAATGTATTTTCCCTTCCTTAATGATTTTAACATTTTTTCTGTAGCTTACTTTATTCTAAGACTATGGTATGTTAACACATATACAAAATATAACATATTGCACATAACATAAAATACATTTTAACAGTCTATGTTATCAGGAAGGCTTCTAGGCAACAGCAGGCTGTTAGTAGTTAAATTTTGAAGGTGTCAATATGTTATATATACATAGACTTTTAACTGTGTGGGGATCGTGCTCCTAGTCCCCATGCTCAAGGGCCAACTGTAGTTCTATTTATAAATAGAAAAACACATTACTTTTGAAACTTTTGTGTATACTAACTATAAATATGTTGATATGAGATTCACTTGACATTAATGCTGTTTAAAGACAATAAAACAAGAATTAGATACTCTACGGCATACTGCAAAATATCTCATCATATAGATCTTAGTAAAGGATACCAGACTAAACCTATTTTTCAGTTAATTACTGTGATTACAGGTTTTCAAAATTAAAAGGTAATATTAATTACCACCTGCCTTCAAAGAATGTTTACCTAAGTAAAAGCATTAATAAGTATGTTAATTAATTATGTGATATTTAAACAAAGGATGATGTAGGAGTTTATTGATGGTTCCTTTTCCTTTCCAGACAGCTATTAACTCTGAAATGTGTTCTGTATTAATAGTTAGGAAAATGCAACAATTAACTGGATAATGAAGGTTATTTAGTGAAATTCATTACTTCAGACTGTATAGGGTAAAGAAGACACACTAGCTCTGGTAAAAAAGAAAGAGAAAAGAGGGACACGGTATCTCTACTGTCCACACAGAAACAGAGGACAATGACAAGAAGCTTCTGTGATGAAAATAATGATGCTCAATGGCCTAAAAGGTCAGTTTATGAGCAATGCCCCAAGGGCAAAGCCTTTCACGCATCACTGATGCCAAACTCATCATTAATGTTCAACAACAACAACAATGGAAAACAACATTAGTTGTATAAAATCAAATATACAATTTTTATCATAATTTTAAAACCTTTTTTATGCTTTAAGTCAGCTTTGTCATGCAAAATTCAACAGTTTGCAAGGTCCCCAAACCAGATGAAACATGTAATTTTTACTAAACAGTAACAGAAAAAATCCCCATATGATCATTTTAACAGAATTCATTCATCATATTAACATTCAGAAAAAACAATATCACAACATATTAGTTAGGTATTTGCATAATTCCCCCCATTCTGTTTCCGACAGGCCATATATCCCAATATTCCAGCATTAGTGTTCTCTATGATAAAGGCATAAAATATTATGCAGTGTGGACCGTTTGGTGTCTTTTTTTTTTTTCACTAAACTTGAAAATGTGAACCAAAGTTGAAAGTGAATTATTATTCTGCTGTGTTATATAATGACTGTTTGTTTGATGTATAGCTCAGAATTGATGGAAAATGGAGCAATAAGCATTTCAAATACGGAACCAACATAAACAGGGAAACAAAGACACGCTAGGTATCTTCTTAATAACAGTCCAAAAAGCCAATATTGATATATTATTGGGGGAAAAATGAACAGAAAATTTTGCCCTTAGTTCTTCTAGAAGACTTTGCCTTAAGTCACTCTTCCACCAGCTTCATCCATTATTGTTCCCACCACACACTGTCTCCTTTAATGTAACCTGCTGTTTCACATTCTTATTTATCCTGAACTCTCAAGCTCTAAGGTTTCTCTTATCCCATCCCAATCACCAGTCCATCTTGCCTGCCTATTGTAACCGGACATCTTTTGTTTTTAAGCCCTAAAACATTTCCTTCTCAGTGAATCTTTGACTGCTTACCAACAGTATTAGAATTGCTTATGATTAGTTCACTGCAATATAATTCACCATCTAAACCGGAGCACTTAAAAGAATAAAAGGGAATGGTATTATTCATGAGGCAGGAATAATGGGGATATAAAGCAGAATTGCCTCAATATGGCCATCCCACTTACAGTGTATGTGACAGGATGTGGACGTCAGTCCTCTCATCTTTATCACTACTGGGTAGTGAATCGCTTTATACAATGTCTTTGAATCACTGTTGGCTCAAAGTGATCAATATTAGCAAGAGAGACTCAGGTGGTCTTTATTGAAGAATCTATACATCTGTGTAAAAAGTCCATCAAATCGGAGCCAGATGCTGAGGCTCAGTGGGTTGGAGCAGCTACTTGGGCTCTGTTGGTGACGGCAACTATAAGGAGGAGCCAGGGAAGTATGGGGAGTGGAAAGGAAAGCAGCACTTTGAGGAGTCCATTTACAGTGGTGGATTCTGGAAGGTGTGAAAGGTTACATTTTTCACTGGCTCATAGCCTTAGTACACAACAGAATCATCTGGAAGGTCCGACAGAACAGAGAGCTGGGCCCCATCCCCAGAGTTTCAGATTCAGTGGGTTTGGCGTAGAGCCCATGATTTATTTTGTTTTGTTTTTTTCTTCTAGATAAGTACACTCTTCAATCCCCACCCCTCCCCTCCCACAACCACCCCTTTCTGGTAACCATCTGTGTGTTCTCTGTAGTTAAGAGTCTGTTTCTTAATTTGTCTGTTTGCTTTGCTTGTTTGTTTTGTTTCTTAAATTCCACATGTGAATGAAATCATATGATATTTGTCCTTCTGTGACTTACTTTGCTTAGAAATTATTCTCTCTAGCTCTAACCACGTCGTTTCAAATGGCAAGATTTCGCTCTTTTTTATGGTGGAATAATATTCTAGTGTGTGTGTGTGTGTGTGTGTGTGTGTGTGTGTGTGTGTGTATACACACACATATACCAACTCTTCTTTATCCATTCATCTATCAATGGACACTTGGGCTGTTTCCATAGTTAGGCTATTGTAAATAATGTCGCAATAAACACAGGAGCATATCCATCCTTTTGAATTAGTGTTCTCATATTCTTTGGGGAAATACCAACTAATGTGATTACTGTATCATATGGTAGTTCTATTTTTAACTTTTTGAGGAACCTCCATACTGTTCAACAGGGCTGCACCAGTTTGCATTCCCACCAACAGTGCATGAGGGTTCCATTTTCTCTACATTCTCATCAACACCTGTTGTTTCTTGGGTTTTTGATTTTAGCCATACTGACATTGTAGTTTTGATTTGCATTTCCCTGATGATAAGTGATGTTGAACATCTTTTCATTTGTCTGTTGGCCATCTGGATATCTTCTCTGGAGACATGTCTATTTATGTCTTTTGCCCATTTTTTAATTGGATTTTTTTGTTTTTTGGCTATTGAGCTGTATCAGCTCTTTATATCATTTATATCATATATATTTATATCCTCTTCATCAGATATGTCATTAGCAAATATATTCTCCCATTCAGTAGCTTGCCTTTTAGTATTTTAAATTATTTCCTATGCTGTGCAAAAGCTTTTTATTTTGATGTAGTCCTAATAGTTTAGTTTTGCTTTTATTTCCCTTGCCTCAGGGGACACATCTAGAAAAATGTTGCTACGGCCGATGTCAGAAATTACTGTCTGTGCTCTTTTTTAGAATTTTTATGGTTGCATGTCTCAAATTTAGGTCTCTATCCATTTTGAGTTTGTTTTTGTGTATGGTGAAAGAAAGTGGTCTAATTTCACCTTTTTGCATGTTGCTGCCCAATTTTCCCAGCACCATTTGTTGAAAAGACTTTTTTTCCCCACTGTATATTCATTCTCTGACAAATTCATTTGACAAATGAGAAATGAACATGATTTGCATTTTTAACAAGTTCCTACTGATGCTGCTACTCCACTGTCCATAGTTTGAGAACGAGTGTCTGATGGGAACAAAATAATTATTTTGTAGCATACTCTGGATGCCCTGTCTGGGATTAGCCACCAGTTAGATTAAGCTCTTCTGGTCCATAATTGACACGTGGCATGCCCTTCCCCATATTACAAAGAATAATGACCAAGTTACATATATGTGTGCAGATACAGACATCTATATGAATAAGATATGTGCAATAAATACAAGCTTACTCTCTCAAACTCTTAACATAAGGATATTTAAGAACTTTATCTTTCATATGTACAACAGTTATGAGAAATCCTTTCTCTCTCACATACGGTAAACAAACACATTCTTGGTGTTTGATAATTGAGCAGAATTTCAAATAAACGAAACAATGAAAATCTTAAGTAACATATATTTTGTTCTCATGTATATATTGTGGTATCACACTTTATCACTGTTTGGTTTATAATTTGTCTTACCCAAGTTAATTACCATCATCTTATGTAATTGTCTTCATTCAAAAGGAGAACAAAGGCAAAAACAAGGGAAGAGAAATTACAAAAAAAAAAAAAAAAAGTAATCTGAATAGAGAAACAGAGAAAAGGACATTTCAAGAGAAAGCATTTATAGAAGTCCTGACTCAAAGAGTGTTAAGTCTCCCCACAGGTTAAAAAAGGAAGAGGGAAAAACCAGTTGACAGTTCTAGACCCAAGTGCTTCTGTATTACAGTTATACCATTTCTTCTCTGGACAATTCTCTAACTGAACCACTTAAACTACTTGGTGGATTGTAACCAAAATTTCAATATGACAAGCTGGTGAACAGCAATCCTTCATTAATTCCTGGTTTTGAAAAACTGCCTGAAAGGTAGAAATCCATAACAATGTAAGCTGGCCTTAAGCCTAGACTCAGAAACTGCTTTGTGAAAGTTTTGCATATAAACTCCCCAGATTAGTTGGGATTCGCATTTCTTACTAAAATATATGAAAAATTCACTATTCTGATCAATGCAACTAAATTAAGGAGCTAAAACAATCTGTAATAGGTGTTATGATGATATAATTCTCTTTGGGGAAAATCATTCATAGGTAGCTTTAAAAAATGTTAAAAGACAAATGAAAATCTTATTTATAAAATAACAGCTAGAACTTAATATTTCCATTAAAAGAGTTCCCCTTGGTAGAAGGTATCAGACCAGCTAAACGGATTCAAAATTGACTGATGCCTACTACTACCACCTCCTCTTAAGCCATCAAGTCACTCTGGATTGCAGCAATAACCTCCTAACCAGTCTCCACCCTTCTGCCCTTGACCTACAGGGTATTCTCAACACAGCAGTCAGAATGATCCTATTAAAATGGGAGTCAGTGCCTATCATTCTACAGCTGACTTAGGGAAAGTGACTGTCCCTATACTGGGCTATATACAGCCCAACAGAGTCAGCAGGGAGTTCTTCCTGCAACCTCTTACCCCATCCTCTTACCCATCATCTCCTTTGTCTCCCACTACTCTCCCTTTTGGTCACTTATTCAACGTACACTGGCCTCTTGTTGTCATCTAACACACTGGAGAAAGACTCCTACTATAGAGTGTTTATTTGCCACTTCCTCCACCTGGAGTGCTCTTCCCCTACCTACCACAGTGGCTCACTCTTACTTCTTGTCACATGGTGGGGACTTAGTAACTACACATTCAGTAACAGGACTGAATAACCTATGGCCCCATGTGGCTACTTCCTTCATCTGCAAGAGCAAGCCCAACTCTAGCTGGCATAGGTCACCAGGGGCTTGCCTATTCATATCCTCTAGCCTTAGAGTGACTTTAGGCAGGGCTAAGATAAATTGCCACAGCATGCTGGGTATTGCAAAATTTCCAGGGCTGCCATTCATGGTGAGGTCTCTATGAACAGTGCTTCCGGAATATGAGCAACTGTTGGGAGCCGCCCGGGTCTCGCAAGCAGACGGAGTCACCGTGTGGAAGATGGGAGTAGAAGCACATCTCCTGCCTCATGGGAAAACTCACTGACTTCCCTAAGTCTCAGTAAGAAGGTAGCAGTAGAAGCACAGCTCCTGCCGCCATAAAATAACCCCACGAGGCCTGATGTGGTCATAGCGAGGAAAGGGGAGTCTGAGCTCACTCCTGCCAATAGTGATGGTGTGGAACTGGCATCTCCTTCTTTTTTACTAATTGGTCTTTATCCTAAAAGTAAAGCACACCATTCTTGGCAGGGCCTCAGGGTGCTCCAAACCAAACCAAGAGTTCTTTACTGACACCGCATAAAGATGGTACCTTCAGCCCTACTATAAAGACTTCAGATCAAATCACTAAAGAAGTTTTCACCCAGCACTTTCCCCCAGAAGATATGCAAGGTCATAAAACAGTTAAAGGCCCTTGAACTAGGAGTCAGTTTAGCCCAAGAAAAGGAGCTTTATCTGAAGATGAGGCACAAGCAGGGACAGAACATAAATTACCACATTTTAACTAATGACAAATGGTGGTTCCCTCTCCGAGGCCTACATTCTATGAGCATCCTTGCTACACAAACACCCACATTCCCTTATACTGGTGTCTGCAATGAGAATGGAGACTCAATAGTCAAATAACAAGGTAGTTAGAAAACACTGTCATTTGTATGAACTCTCGCTAGAGCAGGGCCCCGATGGTGCTCACACACAGGGTTATAAAGAAATGGCCTACAATTGCCAAACTGTGGAAAGAGCCAAGGTGCCCATCAGCAGATGAATGGATAAAGAAGATGTGGTACATATATACAATGGAATACTATGCCTCCATCAGAAAGGATGAATATCCAACTTTTGTAGCAACATGGACTGGACTGGAAGAGATTATGCTGAGTGAAATAAGCCAAGAAGAGAAAGTCAAGTATCGCATGGTTTCACTTACTTGCGGTGTATGAGGGGCAAACTGGAGGACAGTGGGAGAAGGAAAGCAAATGGGAACTAGGGTAATCTAGGGAGGGAAACGAAACAACAGAGACTTTGGACA
>PITA01007027.1:0-53133 GCA_004023965.1 Spilogale gracilis | reverse complement strand
GGGAGAGCCTGGTGGTGGGTACCGGGGACACCTAAAGCATGGAGCACTGGGTGTGAGGAATGGGGAATGAATCTTGAAACACTGGGAAAAAAAAATTTAGTAACAATAAAAAAAAAAAAAAAAGAAATGGCCTATGCAAACAACTTAAACTCTACCCCTACCAAATAAATAACACTTCCCCCTATTATGGTTAATGTGCTAGACAGGATGACTCCTAGCTGGTTTACTAATAATCTAGCTTATATCTTAACGTTTAACTCTATATGGAACTTACTAACCTAAGCCTTTTTTATCTTATTGATCAGTATACCTTACCACTAAAATTCATCTGTTGTAAAAACATTGTGCCTTCTGATGGCATGTCACTTGTTGCCTATAAATAAAGATTCTGAAAGCCAGCAAGGCAGAGATGCCTGGCAGGTGATCTGAAAGCAATATTCGGGGCCCTCTCATTCACTGACACCGTCTTTCCTTCAGGGACTCCCGGTTCAGCCGGAGCTGGCCTCTGGCAAGCAACTGGTTTTAGATCTCTGAATTTCCCTTAGAACAGGACAAATAATTCAGACATCAAATGCCTTCAAAGATATTTTAATTCCAGAACAGTTCAAACTATGCAATTTGGCTAAAATCTATTATCATTGTACTTTGAAATAAACTCAATGGTCTGAGGAAAAGAAGAAACTATAGATTAATATATCCAACCCAAGAAACGTACATTGTGCCTAATACACATAAGATGTAGTGATACTTGCAGTGGAGGAGGGGGAGGATAAACACAACACTTACCCTTGAAACAGTTCCAACTTAGTAGAGGAAAGAGGAGATTAGGGAGATAGTTTAAGCACAAAACGGATATCAATTTGAGGAGATGCAAGGTCTCACAGGCTAAGTCATATCTGGATGGAGGTAAATGTTTATTTGGTTTTGTTCAACTTATAATTAAAATTGAATATGCATACAATAAAGGGCACAAGTAAGGGAACCACTTGAATTTTCACACATATAATCAACAGCCAGGCCACGAAAAAGAAACACTTGTCTAGGGGCGCCTGGGTGGCTCAGTTGGTTAAGCGACTGCCTTCGGCTCAGGTCATGATCCCAGGGACCCAGGATCGAGCCCCACATCAGGCTCCCTGCTCGGCGGGAAGCCTGCTTCTCCCTCTCTCACTCCCCCCTTGGCTTGTTTTCCCTCTCTGGCTATATTTCTCTCTGTCAAATAAATAAATAAAATCTTTAAAAAAAAAAAGAAAGAAACACTTGTCTAAAGTTCTTCAAAGATTCAGATGACTGGTGCAGGGAAAGAACCTGAAAGATGGGGGAAATATCTGGACTGATTTTGGTGATATCTAATGGTAACAAGACAGGTGGATAAGGTGGAACTGAAGCAAGGCCTTGATGGAGTGTTTCTATTAAGGAAGGTGAGTAATACACTGCTGATGAGACAGGGGAGGGGATAATACAATGCTCAGAATATAGACCACCTGTCCAAAGGGGATGATGCTAAAGAGAGGTTGTTACTCTGTACTAATTAGACCTGGGAGGATTAAAATGTGAAGGGGAATCATCTCTTTTGCTTCTCTGAAGGGAGCCTTGTTGAATGTCTCTCTGAGAATCCCTTGTATTTTTAGGTATGTTCTTACTCTTTTTTTCTTTTTTTTTTAAGATTTTATTTATTTATTTGAGATAGAGAGGGAGTACATGTAACAGAGCATGAGGGAGGGAAGGAGTAGGAAGAGAGGGAAAGCAGGCTCCACACTGAGCAGGGAGCCCAGTGCAGGGGCTTGATCCCAGGACCCTGGGATCATGACCTGAGCCAAAGGCAGCCACTTAACCAACTGAGCCACTCAGGCACATCTCGTTTTTTTTTTTCTTTTTTAAAGTAATCTCTATGCCCAACATGAGACATGAACTCATGACTTTGGGATCAAAAGTCACATGCTCTACCAACTGAGCCAGCCAGGCACCCCTGCTCTTACTGTTTAAAACCAGTCTCTCTCAGGGCACCCAGGCTGGTTCAGTCAATTCAGCAGTTTAATGTTTGACTCTTGATTTCGGCTCAGGTCATGATTTCAGGGTCATGGGACTGAACCCTGGTCAAGGCTCTGCATGACACTCTCTCTCTCCTCCTTCCTCTGCCCCTTCCTCTTGTTCTCATGTGTGCTTTCTCTCTCTCTTTAAATCCTTAAAAAAATACATAAATCCTTAAAAAAATACATAAAACCAGTCTCTCTTCCCTTCCCTTCTATTAGTTTTGTTGCTTTGTGTTTTTGTGCTCTTGGCAGCTTGATTTAATAACAGCTCCGGTTTATTGAGACAAACCCAATGTGATAAATGTGTGTTACTGGCCAAGAAAACAGGTGGGCCAGATGAACAAGGAAAGGGTGCCCAGGAGAGCAATCCAGACTGCTCACTTTGAGGTTGGTAGGGCCTAGATCTGTCCCTATGTGAACATGAGCCCCAAAATTTGCCCTGAATTGGACAGGTGGCCAGGAAGGTGTCTACTGCAAAGGAGATTAGAGGAATAACAGGCCAGGGCTCTGTGCTCAAGCAGAAAGGAGGTCGGGAAAGCTAGGGATGCTTTACTGCATTTATTTCTCCCCTGACTCTTTCCAAAAGGGTTATGAGATGCCAGAAAAACCATTGAGGGAGTTATGGAGACTGTCAGATGGGGAGTGGGAAGTAGAGGGAGGCAAGGAGGACAAGAAGGGGGACTAGGGAGGATGTAGAGAAGACATTAGGGAAAGAAGGAGTGGGGGGAGGGGCATAGAGGGAGAAGCAGTACAACCCACTACAGGTATAAGTAATACATAGATTTAATAGAGATCAAGTGCACTGCGGAAAGGAAAACAGGTTTATGCTAGGTTTCAAACAATCTGAGGAGTTTTACCACCTACAGACAAAGGGCAAGACATAGTCAAATGAGGTTGGGACCTAATCAAAGATACAGAGATGAGTAGTGCTATTTCTTAGACAAGGGCATTGTAAGGAAAGAGATGAGGTAGACATGAGGGCTCAAACAGAGGGGAAGTCAGTAAGGCAGGGAGTGTGCCTTGGGAACTAACTTAGGGTGATATGAGAATGTGGAGAGGTGGCCCCAAGAGCCAAAGGCTCACATCCTCTTCCAGGGAAGGACTCTGAGTCTCCTCCTTGCCCTCCAACACCATCTCAATGGGCTCTTCTGAGGTTTCCATTTACAGATGTGTCACTGAGGCACAGAAGAGTTAATGACATGGTAACAAACTTCAGGGACAATTGTTTTCAATTAAATGGAAGGCAGAACATAAACAAGAATCTCAAAGTGCATTCAATTGCTACATCTAAATAACTAAGATTGGAAAAACAGTACCTCTCTCTTTTTTCCTCTCTGCCTTCCTTGCTTCCCCACACCCACTCTTCCTCTGTTCCCAATTACTTGTTACTTATAATATTCATTTTTCTTGTAAGCAATTATTCTTCTTCTGTCTGCATGTTGATGGAGACAGATTCCTCTTTTTCTTAATATCTAGATTTCGTCTCCTCCTTCCCTAATTTCTGTCTCTTCTTCATATACCTTATTCAAAAATTTTTCTCTATGATTCATTCATTCCCCAAGATATTATTATGGGTTCTATTATATATATATGATTTTTATTTATTTATTTTATTATTATATGTATATATATATATATATATAAGACTTTATTTATTTATTTATTTATTTGACACAGAGAGATCACAAGTAGACAGAGGCAGGCAGAGTGAGGAAGAAGCAGGCTCCCTGCTGAGCAGAGAGCCCTATGCGGACCTGGATCCCAGGACCCTGAGATCATGACCTGAGCCGGAGGTGCCCATGGGTTCTATTATATTTTTATAATAGCCATTGTCACAAGTTATTGAGTATATATGACATGCTAGTTATTTTATCAAATTGTAAATGAATCCTCACTACCCGAGGCAGTTGCAATCATTTCCAGATTAAGAAACTGAGGAAGAGAGAGACTAGAAAAAGGCAGACCGCGCTTAAGGAGTAATCAACAGAGGGGCTAGGACAGCCTCATTGCAAAGTCCACTGCACTCTCTACTCCCTAATCTAAAGCTTAACTCAATTCTTATCATCTTGCTTTTGTGACTTCTGGTGTCCTACACGAAGACAGATTCAAACGAATGAGTATTTGTAAATTGCTGCTACAGTCTGAATGTTTGTGCCTCCTCCTCCTCCTGCATCCCCAGTTCAAGTTTTGAAATCAGGAGTCCTCATGAATGGGTTTAGTGTCCTGAGAAAAGGACCGCAGAGAGCTCTAGCTACCTTGCCCCTGCCACCATTTCAGAGCATAGTGAGAAGACAGTCAATAGGGGTAGCGGGCTTCCCCAGACCCTGAATCTGTCTGCACTATGATTGTGGACTTGGAGCCTCCAGAACTGTAAGAAATAAACTTCTCTCGTTCATAAACCAGCCATATATGCTTGTTGTTACAGCTGCCCAAATGAACTAAGACAGTACTTGACTGTATCATGTACTTACAGCTTAAAACAAAGTGGATTCTATTCCCATGCAAAAAGTAGAAGCGTAGATGAGAAAAGGAAAGAGTAAAACTAACTAAAGGTCAGCAAATCATTCTCTAGTTGTTCTTTTATCGCAAAACTACTGATGGGACAGTCTTCCTGTGGGACTGCAGCCCGTTAAGGAATCTCTGGAGCAATGCCACTATGCTTATTTTCATGATTCTTTGCTTTTGAGCCACAGCTTCTTCACTTTGCAAACAGGGATAACCTGGCTGTGTTATCAGTACACTGGGTGTGGTGAGGTCTGGTGCCATCTCCTCGTTTTTCTTTTCAATCTTCTTTACTTGAGCTCTTTCTTTCCCTCTCTACCTTCATGCTTTCTTCGCGTCTTGATGACTTCAAGCTGCCCTTCCTTCCTGAGGCTTCTATAAGTATGTGATTATGAGAGCTCCATGGCTTTCTCCACCAGAGTCCTCCAAAACCTCAGCATGCAGGGGCTTTGCCACCATTGGGGACCCACCAGGCTTACATAGGAGAAGATAATACTTTAAAAGCGCAAGGTAAACCAGAAACATATCACAGGTTTAAGAGTCAAAGAAGGGGGCACCTGGGTGGCTCAGTTGGTTAAATGTCTGCCTTCGGCCAGGTCATGATCCCGGAATCCCCGGATGGAGCCCCACATCGGGCTCCCTGCTCTGCGAGTAGCCTGCTTCTCCCTCTCTCATTCCCCCTGCTGTGTTCCCTCTCCAGCTGTGTTTCTCTCTGTCAAATAAATAAATAAAATCTTTAAAAAAAAAAAAAAAGAGTCAAAGAAGGTTCAAATCCTTCCTCTGCCTTTAGTATTGTCATTTACACTCTTGATACCTTAAACCTCACGTCTGCAAAACCAGGGCAGTATTATTTCTGCACAGTGTTGGATTACTGCGACAACAAAAGATACATAAAAACACCCAGCATTGGTGCAGAGACATAATTGCTGAGCACTGAGCTTCAATAATAGCACTAGCCTAAATGAGCACAGATGTGCCCAGCATGCCACCAAACGCTTTTCTTTATGTAAATTCTCAAAATGCTGGAGTCAGGTCATACCATATTACTCCAGTTGATTTAATCAGGCTAATATTCTGAAACATCTTATAATCATCATATAGTTTAGAATAACAGTATCAATAGTTTTGTGGGGGTTTTTTGTTTTTTTTTTTTTAGAATTATGATAAAAATATGGTAGCTGCTTTGGTCTGAATGTTTGCACCGTTTCCAAATCCGTATGTTGAAATCATAACACCTAATGTGATGGTAATTAAAAAAAGGAGAGGGAGTGAGTCCCAACCTTCAGTTTTATTTGATACATGTTTTATGTATCAATAAACCTACTAAGAGCAAGTATGGATGGAAAATTTCTCTCTTAATCTCCTATACTGATTGAAAGACAGTGCAATGTAACAGTGAGGAATGCCTTGGTTCAAATGCTGTCCCTATTATTAACTGGCACTGAAATCTTGGGGAATTTACCTTACAGCTTGATGACTTCACTTTCCTCATCCACAAAATGGAGATTGTCAGGCAACATCTCCACGTGGCTTTTGTGGGGATTAGGTGAAAATTCCATGAGACTCTCTCAGGACACTAAAGTCCTAAGTAAATGCTTGTGTTATTGTTATACTTGATGACTTCATCATGGAAATATAGTATTTAACAGAGAATTCTGACAAGATGCCTTTGTCTTTTATTCCTTTCCCATTTAATTTTTATATCTTAAATTTTACATGTTGAGTTCAATTAAATAATTTCTGGATAATTACTTGTCTACTATAATTTTCTACAAACATCTAACTGATAGTTTAAGACACTTATTCTTTCACATTTTATCAAGTGTGTGTTCCTTCATGATGTACTCATTAAAGAAAATATAAAATAGAAATTAAGTCTGCCCTCCCCCCAAAAAGGGCAGCAAGAGTCTGCTAGACTATAAAAAGCTAGAACAACTATTATTAACACAGCTTACTTAGTTTTCTATACTTTCTTCTTCTTCTTCTTTTTTTCTTTTTTCCCCTCTTGAGAGAGTCTGTGCGTGGAGTGGGGAGAGGCAAAGGGAAAGAGAGAATCCCAAGCAGGCTGGACACCTAGCAAAGGGCCTATCACAGGGCTTGATCTCATGACCCTGAGATCATGACCTGAACCAAAATCAAGAGTTGGATGCTTAACCAACTGAGACACCTAGGCGCCCCTTGCATTGCTCTTCTAATGATATAGTTATTTTGTAAAATTTAATCATTCTTCATGTACAGTAACACAGGCAGTTGTCTCTGTTACTATATGTTCTTTATAAGTTTAACTTAGGATTTTAAATATTTCATCAAATAGAAATAACAGTAATCTATTTAATCATTTTTCAAGTATTTAGATGCTTTTCCATTTTTGCTTCTAACAAACAGCAATGCTGAGCTCCAATTACTAGCTTTTGTTGCGAATCTTAAACACAGAAAAAAATATTAACATATGTTTTCATGAGAATAAATGGTAGAGTAACTTAAGGGAATATGTTGTTATTTGAATGTGAATTTCTTTATTTCTAAATGAAATTCTGTATTTACTTATCTTTGAAAATCTGTTGTATTTCCTCTTTGTGGAATTACTTGTTCATATCCCTTGGTCTTTATATTCTGTTTTCTTTGTAGTTTTACAGCTTCTCATGTCTTAAGTAGACTGATGTTTTATCTCATGATTTTATGGAAATTATTTCCTAACACTTAACTGTTTGTCCTTTAACTGTATTTCTTTTGGAAATACATTACTCCTTTAATTTTTCCTTTATTCTTTGCTCATAAGCTTAAAGATCCTCTTTCCTGGTTTTCCCTTTCTATTCATGATAAAGCTTTAATTCTAAAGGCTTGCGAAAATATCTCACATAAAATACACACAGGTGTGAAGATTAAAAAGATTAAATAATGTTAACCTATTAGACACATTGTAATGGCAAATTTAAAAATTAAAAAAAATAATAGGTAAAAAATGAAATAGTTTGGAATGACATTTGGAAATATCATGTTCTAATTATACATCTGTGAACTGTCTGTGCTGTCGCTGGAGCAATAAAGGGCCACAAATACTGATATTTTAATCAAATATTTTGGTCTTAAGCATTAAACATAATTATATCTCAATGAAATTTTGCAAAAGCTAGCCAGAAGTGTAGTTTCATTTTAAATCAAGAAATACATATTTTCTATACATATTTAGTACATTATTTAATTTTTTAAATTACTCTTGGAGTTTATGAAGTGATTCAAATAACATGTTACAACACAATCAACCCCAGTTCATTGCCATCTTCTATCTTTAATTATGATAATAAAAAATAACTGCAGACCTCTTACCAGTTCAACCTATCACATATTTTTAACTTCCCCTTTCAGTGCTCACTGACAAAATATCAAATATAACATTTTAACAATTTCCTCCTGGACCTACTTTATTTTTCTTAAGAGTTATTTTATTATTTATTTGAGAGAGAGAACACACATGGGAGGGGCAGAAGGAGAGGGAGAAAGAATCTCAAAACAGACTGTGCAGAGTGTGGGGCCTGATGCAGGGCTTGATCTCAAGGCCCTGAGATCAGGACCTGAACTGAAACCAAGAGTTGGATGCTTAACTGACTATGCCACCCAGGCATCCCAGGGCCTACATTTTAAAATAAAATTTAAGAGCATCCTGAAGAAAAACAGACTACAATATTAATAATAGAAAGTCCTAGCCTTAGAAATTGAAAGAGCTAGACTTTTCAAGTTCTTTTCCCACTATGTATATAGAAAATTTCCGACACAGAGAATCATTTGGACATTCTGGACTTCCATTATTTCAGTCAAATGGAGTTAAGATCTATTCCCACCTCACAGGAGTTACATAATGATCAAAAAAGAGGATAAATGTAGTAACACATTTACAGGTTCCTAAAATTGAGAAGTAGAGCCAAATAATAACCCAGATAATCACAATTTTTAAAATTCTACATTTCTCTGTGGATTCAAGAGCAGCAAGGATAATATGACTGCTCCTTTACACTAGAAATAATTTCATGGTTTCCTAGATCAGCCCTCTTCCAACTCTCAGAGTTTCTAGCTATGGTCCTAGTTCTGCCTTGAACTCTGCTCCAGATGTATGTTGTGTCTTCTGCATCAAGCACTTTCTCTGCTTTATTGCTCTGCAATGTATCCCCTCATATCTATAATCTTTTCTGGTGACTCCTACTATTTATACAAAATATAGTTTCTGTATAAGTTCATCAGGCATAGTTCTCCTGTCTCCCCACCCCCCAAATCAAGGCCCCTTCATTACATTCCTTTAGAAAATCAAATGTAATTATAATTAAATGATTTTTACAACATGGGCCTGCCTCACCAGTATGGAAGCTCCAGTGGAGCCTTTCTTGTTCCCTGTTTTCTCCCTACATCTAGCTGAGTTGGATGAAGAGGTTCAGTGCTTATCACCATACAGCTGAACCCTGGGAATGAACAACTTCACCCAGAGAGTGTGACTATAATAAAGAAAATGAGGCTAAAGCCTTAACTCTTAAAAACATGCAGTTAAAGGTTGATAGGAAAGGAAGAAACCACCCAAGGTCTACACAAAAGTGTACTTCTCAAGAGCATTTATCACAATCTGCTTCCTTTCCACTTTTCATGCTTTTGTCCTCAATAACTAATGAAGTCCCATCCAGGTTCATACATAGTAGGTGTCTTATAACGAAGGCACACTGACTTTTGTTTCCATCTACATAAAATTTACTGCTATGCACATAAAGAAAAAATTATAATAGAATTATACTATTTGACAAAATGGTTTTCCTACTAATTCTTAAAGAGAGAGAGAGAGAGAGAGAGAGAGAGAGAGAGAGAGAAGAAGAAGAAGAAGAAGAAGAAGAAGAAGAAGAAGAAGAAGAAGAAGAAGAAGAAGAAGAAGAAGAAGAAGAGTTCTTGTCTTGATTTTTATTCTTTTGGCAGAAACTTTCTACTGGAGCCACTGGGAAAACCATGGAGAATCCCTTGAAGTACTGGCCCACATAACACATCAAGGCACCAAATTCTCATCTTTGACATTTATAAACAACGTCCATAAAGACTTCACATGATTTGTTTTGTATGGACATGGGATACACTGGAAGCTTGATGACATATGAATGTAACATTATACTATTACTAGTAACATAGTTTGCAACCAGTTTTCTATACATTCTTTAACATTTTTGATGCAAGTATGTATTAGAAACAACATGAAATCTTAGTATACAAAAACATTTTGAAAACCCTTTCACACTTTATGGATAAGGAATCTTAATCCCAGAGATTACAGGTACCAGAAAGCCCGATATTTCACAAATTTACTGAACCAGTTTTATAAACCTATCTAGTTTTCTTTGTGCATGCCAACTTGAAGAAAAAAAGACAATCTTCTACGCACCCTTTCCTCCACAACATAAAACTACTGGGTTAAAAATACAAGTAAGTAACTGAGAGGTTTTTTTTTTTTTTAAGTTTTTAACTTTTTTTTTTTTAAGATTTTATTTATTTATTTTTCAGTGAGAGAGAGAGAGAGAGAGAGACAGAGAGAGAGAGAGAGAGCACACATATGAGCAGGGTGAGGGCTAGAGGGAGAAGCAGGCTCCCAGGACTGAGCTGAAGGCAGATGTTTAACCAATTGAGCCACCCAGGCATTCCCAACTGAGAATACTTTTAAACACTGCCTTCTAATGGTCATTGTAGTCAATATAAATTCTATAATTCCCTCTGCCTAGTTCCAAATGGACAGTATTTTCAAAGTCATGTGTATTATTAACTAGCAAATCAAAAGCACATCACCATCCAGGAGAGTGAATTTCTATTAGAACAAAAACTCTCCCACACTGGCATTTTCATAGGCATTTGCAAAAGCATTGAAAAAAAAAAACAAAGACATAAAACAACATGTATATTTTATTTATATATTTGTTTTTAAGCTGAGGAAGTATTATGATTCATTCAATTGTGGGTACAAATATCCTAAGAATATCCATAACCAGTAAGTTGATGGAGAACTGATGGGAATCATATTATATATCTTCTTGGACAAGAAGTAATAAAAATGCTAATGGAATGCTTTTGGTGTTTTTTGGAAGCTACAATCAATTTTAAAATGGAGAACATCTCTAACTGAGCTCAACCAACATTTATTGCACATTACAGTTAGTAGGACAATATGTTAGATATTGATGTGGAAAAAATGGAAATCAGGGTCTCTCCATTCTCAATTATCTTAGAATTTTCTAAAGAAGGTAAGTGTATACTTTCAACAAAATATTTACATTTCCACAACCATTCATAAGTCTAAACTATATTCTCTTGACTAAAACATAGCAAGAGTTCTCCTAGACCTTCCCTAATCCTGTCTTCTCAACAGGGTCCCTTCCTTTGCCCTAAGAAGAAAATGCGAACTCCTTAGCTTAATGGATAAAACCCCACAGGCTCTGCTCTGCTTTCTCTCTAGTCTCATCTCCTTCCACTTTCCCATCTAGTTCAATATATTCTAGTTACATTTGCCTTCCTTCTTTGCTCTGAACACAAGCGTGCTCTTGCCTGCAGCCTTTGAACTTGGGTTCCTCTATCTGAAATGCTCTTACCTGGCTCTTCGAATAGCTAGTTCACACAGATTTCAAATATCACCTCTTCACAAATGTTCTCCTTGACTACTTGCTGTCATGAAGCACCCCACTTCTCCCACATCAGCTTCTAAAAATGACATCACACTATTTATTTCATATATAGCACTACTCACTTTCTGAAAACAGAACAGTACAGTACGTTGCATCATCAGACACACCAGATACATATTAAATGAATAAAAATCCTTCCCTAAACTTTTTACCCTGAGTTATAATGATATGCATTTGACATTATAAAATTGCACAGAAGGACTCACTAATTCAAAGTATCTACCTACTTACCTACCTATATATCTGCTTGGGCATCTCCCCATGTTGTGAGAGGAATGGAACATATATTAGAGAAGAAAAGTCAATGACAGTTATCAAGAGACCCAAAAGTTAGTTACTTTCAACTAACTTGGGCAAATCAATTTCATCTCTCTAGGCTTTAGTCTTTAGGTTTATTTGTACAACACAGGGATTATATCAGACCATTTAAAAGAACTTTCCAGTTCTAAAATTTAGTTGTTTGAAGTAGATTTCCCCCAAATTAAAAGTACATTTTTTAAAGAATATAAACACAATCAGACAGGAATATCAAGCACTCACTTACGGGCTTCCTGTCCATTTGTAGATTGTCTTAACTACTACTTCTTGACATTTCATCTTTTTTTCCCATTCCAGAGTGGGAAAAAGTATTGAAACTATTTCATAAAATTATAGAGAATTATGTAATCATTCCTCCTATTGAAAATACATGTATTTTTAATAGTGTATATGCTCTAGAAACCTTAAAATAATCCAGGAGTGCTAAGAAGAGTCTGTTTTTACACACTCAGTTACAGAATGTGCATTATCACTATTTTTCAAATAACCTATACAATAAAGGATTTGTTTCACCTTCTGTTAAAACTAAATCCAAAAATTGCTATCACCAACACCAGAAAAAAAAATCAGGAGGATGAGGTCATATAAAAAAATAAATACATAAAACAGTAGAATTGGGTAAAGAAAGATAAGTCAGAATAATAAGGAGGCAAACTCTTAAAATGAACACATCAGTGCTTTTCTCCCATTGCAATTCCAATGAAACAATGAGGAAATGTAAAGGAATTGACTGTGAAAAACCTAAAGCATATAATAAAATTATGGGAACAAGATTAGAAGATTATTAAGTAAAATTAGTTTGAGGTAAAGGAAACGTAAAAGGCAAGACAGGGGGAAAAGAATTCTACTTTAAAAGATGCAATAAGAAGAAGAGGTTCTTCAGCACTCAGGGAAAATAATTATGGACCTACTTTAATGCACAGTAGGGGTGCCCAAAATAGTGTGCATGAGAAAATCTCATTTAAAATAGTTCATATGAGAAATCCTGTAAAAATAAAATAAATTCTGCAGCAAAACTTAAATTAGTTGACTGCCAACTTAACATGCAATAACACTGCATCGTGAAACCAAATCTGGACTAGTTATGCAACAGCCCATGTGAAATTATAGGCTGCTTTATGTTGGAAAGATAAAGCATCATGACCCGAGACTTATAAACACATATGCAAAATGTAAATAAACAAATGGACTTGTGGTTGGTAAAGTGTGTCCTCCATTTTACCTTTTCCACTTTCCACACTCACAGCCTGTCACTGAATTTCATTTTACCCGTTGTAAAATGAAAGGAAGAATTAACTTTAAGAAGGATATTAGCTTTATTCCTTCAAGATTTAACTACCATCTCTCCTTCAGTTTACTACTTGATAATAACACATCAAAGCCAAAAGTGGTCAAAAAATCATCTTCCCCACCAAAGGATCAGGAAAATTAAATGCTTTTTAGTCCCTTGAAAGCCCTGCCAACTATAAATCCATAGAAATAAGTACTCTTACCCAGTACCAAACCAACTATATACTTCACCTCGCCTACCACATGACTCACTATTAATGAGAGAGTGGAGCATGACAGAATTGTTACATAAGTTTATTCTGAGCTGATTAAGGCCAAGGCTAAACTGAATTGAGAGAGACATCTCTTACATCATTTATGGTTTATCCTTGATCCCTGTCTCAGGTATCTAGAGGCTGGGTACATTTCTATTTTCCAGAAAGCAAGATCAAAATGTAAACGTCCAAAACTTCAAAATGATAGAATCAGTGAACAATACATTATCATTTACAAATATAAGAGAGCTAATATTCTGGTTCCATACCAGGTATGAGGCAAGGAGCAGGATGCTTTTCTGATGAGACCTTCTTTACACTTCACACTGGACTTGAAAAAGACAACTGTGAAAATCCTCTGCCCACTGAAGTCCTATGAAAATTACTAATGGGAAATACAGTGCATAGACCTCGATAACATGACTGCTTTGAATGAGAAGCTGACTACAACATGGGACGAACTCTGTAACAATGAAGTCCATGCCCTCTCAAAATGCTCTTTGGCAGCAAATCCTAAATCTCGTATCAACATTAACAGTAAATGTGGGGGACGCTGGAAAAACTACCAACCACTCACCATAATGCATGTAACAGTTTCCTTTCGTGGGGTCCAGCTCAATAGCCTTCAGGAAGAATTTTTCAGCCTCACTTTTACGACCCTTGAAAAACAGAGAAAATGCATGATTCAGTAGTAGGTCATGAAGGATTGTTTACCTCCTGGGCCCAGGATGTTACTACATCACACACACACACAAAGTGTTTTGTTTTATCTAAACAAGGATGATCAGGAGAGTATGCCGAGAGACAAGACTGAAGTCAGAATCCTGGGAAACACCAAGATTAGAAGAAAAGACAGTGAGAGTGAGTTCATCAAAGATATCAGAGAAGAGGCCAGGAAGGCATGATAAAAAAGTGAAAAAAGGGTTTCACAAAAACCAAAAGGATGAGTGAGTTTTAAGAAATGGTAGAAAACATCATTTTCATTTTCTATTTTATTTTCTCGCTTCCATTTGTTTCCTCTTCATTTCTTCTTCCTTGGAAAGTATTCGGAGCATTTTGGCTTTTGAGATGATTTTGTCCTGATGGCTCGCTTTCCATATGAAGAAACAGGTCACAGGTTGTTGAATCTCACACAACTACTGTTTATATTCCTGATGCCATTCAGTACTAAACCAGGATTTAATCTAAAGATGGAGCTTTTTTCTAGCTATAGTTTTAATTTTAAGTAAACATTACCATCATCCCCAGAAGAAAATAAGCAAAACGTAGGGGTAAAGACCGGCAGGGGCAATAGGTTGACTTTTCATGAAACAATATGAGTCCTGGCACATCCTAAAACTATATGTTTTTTACCATGTTATAGCTTCTGAACTAAAATTTCCTATAGAGTGACACAAAGGGGTGGCTTGAGGTATGAGAAGAGCCCCAAGAGGAACTTTCCTAGGGCAAGTCCGTCTTGCTCAGTAAGGCTACTGGGTGGTAGACATGTCCAGAAGTCATGGGCTAGAGAGAAGAGAACTCATCTGATCTCCTTGCTCCTTCTAACTTACACACTATCTACCGTGACAACTTCAGGTAATGTTTTTCTTTTTTCAGGTATTTTTTAAATCACTGTTACAGAGGTATATCTTACAAAGGTAGAGATGTGTAATTCACCTACATCCAACCATTCAACTTGGACTCATTTCTTTGTCTACCCCTTCCTTTTTGTTCATTCACTCATTAAAAAAATTCACTGCCAGTACATCCTTTATTCACCTCTATACTCCCCAGTAGGACCCCTCCTACAAACAGCTTCTACTGTCTCGAGCGCATGGCAGATGACCGACATCTGGATTTCTCCTTTTTTTTTTTCTTTTTAAAAGATTTTATTTATTTATTTTGACAGAGAGAAACACAGCTAGAGAGGGAACACAAGCAGAGGGACTGAGAGAGGGAGAAGCAGGCTTCCCACCGAGCAGGAAGCCTGATGTGGGGCTCGATCCCAGTCTCCAGGATCATGACCTGAGCCGAAAGCAGTCGCTTAACCAACTGAGCCACCCAGGCGCCCCCTTGATTTCTCCTTTCATTTTACTAATGCTACTACAGTCGATAACTTCTCTTTAACTCACACATCTTGCCAAATACCCAATAATGAAAATTTTAATTCCCTGCCATATTTCTCATAACATTTTAACTTCAAAGGAAAAAAAAAGGAAAGTACAGGCAAAATGTTCCCCACATATACCACACTTTCATGAAGTTAGTAAGACTTAGCAAGAATCTTACAAAGTTAGGATTCCTTAAAATAATTAAATAACTGTAGCGAATCAGGCAGAGTAATGTGTAAATTCGGATCATAGGTTCTAGGCAGGCAGTACAGCTCCCTCACTGCTGTAGCCATGTGACCCTTAGAAAATTATATCATCTCGTAGCTATAACCTTCTCTATTATGGAAATGAAGATAGGTGGAGCACAGGGAATTTCTAGGGCAGTGAAACTATTCTGTAGGATACAGTAGTAGTGGATACATGTCATTATATATTTGTCAAAACTCAGACAACACTAATGCAGGTTGTTAATGACAGGGAAATTGTGTGGAGTCGTAGGAGGGTAAGGGAGTATATGGGAAATTGTGACTCAATTTTTTAAAAAACATTTTATTTATTTATTTGGGGGAGGGAGGTGAGACTAGGGGGTAAGGGCAGAGGGAGAGGGAGAGAGATAATTCCATGCAGAGTCTGAGCTGACTGCAGAACCTAACCCCATGACCCTGAGACCATAAACCTGAGCCAAAATCAAAAGTCAGATGCCCAACTGACTGAGCCACCCAGGGGCCCCTCAATTCTTTCTTATAAACCTAAAACTGCTCCAAAAATAAAGTGTATTAATTTACAAAAGAAGATAACAATTAAAGTTATTTCATATGATTGGTAGATTACCTGAGACAAAACATAAAAAGTAGTTATTATAATACCTAGGTATTATTTTGTAATAAATGTTAATTATTAAATATATACACAGTATGCGTACAGTGCAGAATTCTGAATGTCAAGGAATATGTTTTGTTATCTACACAGTCTCAGAAACATGTGGTCAGCCTTTAAATCACCATTAGAAAATGATGTACAAAGAACTTGCAGAAGGTAATGAAAGACGCAAAATGAAAACCATCATCGTAAAGAGTCTGTACAGATGTTATGTGCAAAGATATAAAGGGCCTGTGAACCTTCTTTCACTTAAGTTTTTCAGGATAGAGAAGAAACTGGCTCATTTATCAATGTCACAGTAAATGGGGTTATAAAATGCTTGTGTGTAGTCCGTTGGCAAAACAATAGTATGTAGTGCTAAAAACGTGCACCAGATCTCCAAGGACAGTGGTCTCTGGTTGCTCAGTGGACCAGGTTATTAAAGGCAGTGAGTCCCAACATCTCCTATATGCAAAATAAACACACAGAAGGCCAGGACATCCTTCTTTCTAGGGGGGTTGGGGGGGTGGGAGTACTAAACCATCATGCAAAAACCTATCTTTCTGCTTTGATCACTATTTATTTAGTCAAGTGCCAAATAATGAGGAGGAAAATCAAATCCTCACAAGAATATATGAAATCAATAGTCAGCCAAATGCATAATCCAACCACACACATGTATTACTGGGTCTTAGGAAGAAAGATGGTACCTGGAAGGTTAACACTACGCTTAATCTAATTTATTCTTTCAAGGGTTACTGTTTTAGAAAGATGGCAGCTAAGAAAGTAGAGAAGAATAAGTCATCTCTCAGCAGGTTTTTCTTGGTGCTTTTAGATTTTGTTAGCATTTTCTACAAGCAAGCATCATGGAATAGCCACTGCTTGTACAAACCCCTCACATCTAGCACCATTACTCTTTTTGTGTACTGGTTAATGTCTGAGCATGTGGGGTGGATCAGAAAAACCGAGTAAAAGGGACTGTGGTCAGCTGTGACAAATAAGGGAAATGTGAGTTGGGAAGCTCAGTTTCTACCACCATCTCTGTGATTTGTTTATGTGCTTGTTCCTTTGTTTTTGTTGGTTAAAAAATTATTTACTGAAGGCCTACTGTTGGCCTTGCACAACTCTAAGTAGCAGGGATGCAACTGTGAGCAACACAGCATCTTGGCCTCGAGTCCTAGCTGCAAGAGGCACATAATAAACACATAAGCCAATAAGCGGGGTAATTAGTAACAGAACACTGTGGGCAAACAATTTCTCCAATTCTCATGAAAAGAACTAGCCCAGAGACAACAAGCCTGTGTTTGAATCTTGCTGAATCTACTTATTTAACTGTGAGAGTGACTTGGAGCATCTTTAGGAACACATCTCAGTCTCCTTTTCCTCATTTGGGAAAGTAAATATAATTAATACCAATTTTGGAGGACTGTTAAAAAAATCACAAATCATATGGAAATAACTAGCTTCAGATTTATCATATAAAACTCTGATATTCTTTGTTATTTTTTCCTTCTATCTTTTCAAAAGAATCCTTCCTCCCAACTCCAATGCCACTCTTTGGTTTGTAATTACAGAATTTAAAAATCCTTTTCCAAATTTCATGTTATGATAAAAACTAAAAAAAAAAATTAAAGATTTTATTGATCTATTTGTCAGAGAGAGAGAGAAAGCACAAACAGGGGAAAAGCAGATGGAGGGAGATGCAGGCTTCCCGCTAAGCAGGGAGCCCAATGTGGGACTATATCCAAGGACTCTGGGATCATGACCTGACCTGAAGGCAGACACTTAATGGACTGAACCACCCAGGTGTCTCTAGAAACTAAGTTTCACGATATTTCTATAACATTTAAATTATTAAAAATAATTTTATAAAATTTATAAAAATCTGATATCCTTACCCAGTGACCTTCATTTCATATTAATATTCCTTAAATGAAACTGTTTTTAGATTATGCTCCTGCTCAGAAATATTTTAATAGCTCCTAGTTTCATGTGTTCTGTATAATGATCAATTAATTTTCAAAATCTTCCACAATCTAACTCAAATCTTCCTGGATAAATTCTCTTACCTTATCAGGCCTGTTTCCTCATCTACCTTACCCGTAGCTCCTATGTCTTCCCTTTATTACTTCCAGTTCATAATGTTGCTCATTTTTCACTTGTTCATATGCATTTTTTGCCTCAAGTCTTAACTAAAGCCTCGATTTTCTATAAAGCTTTCTGTGACGGCTTCAACTGCTAGTAATTTCCTTTTTCTCTTAATTGTGATGATATGATTACTTTTAGAAGAGTCCTTACTAACATGCTAATTATATGACTTGAACTCTAAGATACTACACCAAATCCCTTCACATATAAAGTGCTTAGAGAACTTTGGACAAAATTGTAATTCTCGGTAAGTATTTAGAGTTTGTGCATGGACCATTCAGTGTACTCACACACAAGTCAGTTAAAACAGCAAAAACCCAGTCTCCTGGAAAAAAGAGCAATTGACGGTGCTGGTGATAAAGAAATGAAGAACATAAAACAGCTAGAGAAATTCTTGGAATAGTCCTAGATTAGACACTGTGCAGTAAGTAATTAACATCAATACTGAGAATTGACCAGATGGACTGTGAGCAGCCAGTGGGATCTGGGAGCAGTGGCTGTGGGATCAGAGAGAGTGAGCAGGCTGAGAAGTCAGAACGGACATTTCCCTGGACGAGGGGAAAATCCAGGGGTTAGGACTTTGAGAGTATCAATATCCCTACATTATATTTACATTAGTAACACTATACTGAGTATTAAAAACATAGATACAAAATGGCTTTATTTAAACTCAAGGAAAAATCATTCTTAGGACTAGGTCTTGTCAGGTCGTCCCTCTCCTGACTGGCAGCAATCAAACCTACACGTTAGGTAAATAGTGAGTAAAGCTTATATAGTGGGAATCCCTTTTGGCTTATTTTGTTTCCTAATTAAACTGGATGCTACCACCACTGCTCAGAAACCAGTGCCCACCCACATGGATGTACAAGGCAAGCAGCACCTCTTCTGATGGCTAACTTTTTCCAACTACAAAATATACAAATATAAATATATATATTCACTTATTTATTTATATATATTATGGAGGGGGGAGGAGGCAGAGGAGAGGGAAAGAGAGAATCTTAAGCAGGCTCCATGCCCAGTGCAGAGCCCAAACTGGGGCTCAATCCCACAACCTTGAGATCATGACCTTGAGCCAAAACCAAGAATTGGATACTTAGGTCACCTGAGCCATCCAGGTGCCCCTATACACATATATTTTTATACAAAAATACATAAACTCCCCCAAACATTCCTGACTCCCATTTAAAGCACTCAGGAATACTAAGTATGAGAGAGAATTACACTGGGGACACCTAGGTGATTCAGTTGGTTAAGTGTCTGCCTTTGGCTCAGGTAGTGATCCTGGACTCCAAGGATCAAGCCCCACATCAGGCTCCTTGCTCAGTGGGGAGTCTGCTTCTCCCTCTGTCCCTCACAACACTCCTGATCTCTCTCTCTCTCTCTCTCTTTCTCTTCCTCAAATGAATAAATAAAATCTTTAAAAAAGAGAGAATTACACTAATAGACTTTAGCTTGAATTGTTATAGTTGAAAAAGCAAACCATACCACAAATTTTTATGCATTTTTTAGTAATAAATTAGTCATTATATCAACCACCCCTCATAAAGTGTGTCTTGATCCCATAACTCAGAACTGCTATTTTAATGAATGATACCAGAAAACATCAAGATTTGGCATTATTGCATATTTATTTATATATTTAATATTATATATGTATTATGTAATCATATTTAATAATATTTATTTAATATAAATATACTATATATTATATTTCTAAATTTATATATTTTATAAATATATTTATATATCATACATTTATAAATATATTTATATATAAAATTATATATTTTATCTTTATATACATTTATATTTTTAAGATTTTATATATATATTTTTTAAATTTATACATTTATATATGAATGTAATTAGTGTATGTCCTACGTGTAATATGTGTAATGTCCTACGAACTAAATTGCTCCCATAAGACTTTACCTGTCCTTCAACCATCATCCAAGTATTATGTAAATATAACCAGTCAAAAAATAAATAGGCCATCACTATTGTCTTTATATACCTTAACAACTTATAGTTACTCCTTAGTTATTTAGTTCATATGCTCACATATTTTCAGTAAAGCACAGAACTGTGAACAAAGTAGTAAATTCTCCACTTCACATCTGGAAACTTAACATGAACTATTGTCTATAAAACCATAAAAACAGTTCCTCAGGACAAGTCTAATTTGCAACCAAATACTTATATTGTAACCAGGGACTGACTACCTGTGTCTTCAGTGCTGGTTGAAGTCCCAATTAGAATAACCAGACAATTTCCCTCCGGTGTCCCTGTTCCTTATTCAGAGGCTGCAGTAAGTTTAGGAAAGAGGCCTCCTGCAGTTGTGTATCCAGAGGTTACTTCTGTACACTTTAGTGTTTACTCTTGGAGCATGTTTGAAAATTCTGAATGGTGGTCATTTTTCACAACCAATGAAATTCACATCTTCATTTCACACACAAGTGTCTTATCTATATGCACAATACATAAGAAAGAGAAGCAGCCATACAACAGGTCCAAAAAGCTTAAGTATAGTTTGGTAAATGTGTTGTTTAAACATGGATTATGGTTTAATGAGTGTAAAAGGAGGAAGAAAAAGCAACTAAAAAGATACTCTTGAAACATTAGTTTGTGAAAACCAGCACTTACAAATGGAAAGGGCATTACTTGATAGTCGATTTTAACATCATCAGGTTTATGTATGAAGTGCCTTTAAGAAATAAAGGTGTTTCCTTTTCAAAAGACAAAAAAAAAAAAATCATTTAAAAAAGACTAACAATTCAACTAATTTTACAAACCAAGATGACTTATATCAAATCCTTTAATTCTCATACTCCTCAAGTCATTATATGTTATCAACAAGAGCTAAACTTAATTAGAGGCAAAGTAGGAGACAGGGACAGTAGTAACTTTTGTGATGAAATATTTCATCTCCCTACCACTAAAATACTTGCCCATCAAAATATCAGATACCTAAAATCTAACCATGGCATTTTGGTTTTTTTTAGGGACAGATTAGTATTTCTTTAGAAAGCTTTAAAATATAATAGAATAACATACAAAAAAGAATGTGGCTGACTGGCTTACTGATATTAGTTCATCCTAACATCAGTTCTTCCTCCCTAAATTGTCCTCCCAATCCCCCTTCCCATAAATTTGCCTTTCGCGACCTCTTTTCCTAAGCATCCTAAAGTAGAAACTGCCTGAGTGATACTTGGAATGTTTTGTATAAGGCTTAAACTCATTGAAAAATTATGTTAAACGACACTGAGGGAAGCTATCCATGACAGGGAGTGCCTCCCAATGTCTGGGGGCAGCACGTGGGGGGGGGTTGTTAAGGACCCACAGGCAGAGATGCTCTGTGGTTTGCCTGAGCAAAGCTGGATTCCCAAACTCCCGACCTACGCAAAGCTCCCCTGAAACCCAGTCCCAGGTCCTCCTGCAGAACCATCAGGCTTTAAGGTAAAGGCATCAGTTCAGGCCGCCTGGACCAGGACAGACTGTTTCCCAGCGCTTTTGAACACCACTGAGCCTCTCAGATTTAGGTGAACTTTTGGAAGGGGAGAAGACCACAGAACTGGCTGAAATTAAATGGCTGACCAAGTGGGAGAAAAGACTGCAACACAGTGACTTTCATTCCAGAAAGGTAAAGAAGTGGATTATCTAAAAAAAGCTGAGTTTCCGGACTGAAAGTGAGAGACACAAATCAGCAATTTGCAAACACCAAAAAATAATGACTAAAATCCCTCCCAAAATGCAAATTAACACACTGAAATGTTATTACTCATCTACCTATGAAGTTCCCCCCAAATAAAAGAATTACTGAGGGTTTATAAAAACAGGCACTCATGCAACAAAGGGCAAATATATAGTAAAACTGTGGTAATATCTTTCCGGGAAGCAATACAATAGGTATCAAAAGCCTTGAAATCATAGACATACTTTGGCCAAACAATTCTATTTCTAGGCTTTGGTTCTAAGGCAGTATCTGTAAATACTAAGAAGTGGGGCTATTCAGTTTTCATTGCAGTATTTTTTTTTTTTTTAGATTTTATTTATTTATTTGACAGAGAGAAACACAGCTAGAGAGGAGATACAAGCAGGGGGAAGCTGGCTTCCCACACAGCAGGGAGCCCGGGATTCTGGGATCATGACCTAAGCAGAAGGCAGATGCTTAAGGACTGAGGTACACAGGCGCCCCCTGCAGTTCACATTCTAGTGGTCGAATGGATAGCGTACACATCAGGAGGGACACAGTCTGTTACTCTCAAGTACTTTGGTGAAAGTGAACATCAGCTGAGGGAAGACAACAATACATGAATGGGGGAAAGGTAGAGTGGTGTTTGATAAACTGTTCCAGAAACGCCTTTAGTGACATTTGAGAAGTGACCTAAGTAAAGGGAATAAGCAAACCATGCAAAGATCTGGCATGTTTGGAGAGTTAGGACTTAACCAGAAAAACCAACATGGGAGCAGTGGAGTAATTCCCATAGAAAATCATAGGAAATAAGCGTGAGAGACAGGAAAGACCAGATTGTGTTGGGCCTAGGACACTGTACAGAGTTTGGAATTAATTTTTCTATTTGGTCGTGAAAAATCACAGCTTCGATACTGGATGCCACATGTTGCCTTGCTTCCCATCATTTCCTTGGTGTTAACTAACAAAAGGTCACACAGACTCTGAGAACTTCAAGAAATAAGGAAGAGTTCATGAGTGTGTAATCCTTGCACAGAGGCCACATTAATCCTTTCTTTATCAGTTCAATTTTAGTGCACGACATGCTGAATCAAGCACTGGAAGTTCTTTTGATTAGGAAGAACACCATAGACAATTTTACATAAAGGTACAATATGATCAAACTTACATTTCTATGACAACACTTCACATTTTGGGTGCGAGAGTGCTGTGCGCGCAGAAGAGCCAACAAGGAGACCACTTGGAAGGTTGTTAATACCCCGTGGCCAAGCAGTGAAGTGGCAGTGATAGGATGGGGTTTCATCTGGAATTGCCAGAAGATGGATGGCTGATGAATTGGGTAGAACATGAAAACGGGAATCAAAGAGAACTCGGCATCTGTGGCTTGTGGCATCTAGGTGAAGGCAGGTTCATTTATTCAAAAGGGAAAGAGAAAGTGTTGGTAGGAAGATAAACACGCAGTACAGTAATCAAGTTCCACTGGAGATGTTAGGGCTAGAGAGAACTAATTTAGGTAAGACCGGCCAGACAGGAGGCCACAGACCAAGCAGTGGCAGGGACAGGGGACACCACATACCTCGTGCTTTGCTTGAGAAAAAAGTAAAAGGAGAAAACTCCTAAGAACTCCAAGAAGGGAGGGGAAAAAACATTAGATTTTAATGTTTTCAATAAAAAATATATATCTTACAATAACTTTAACTTTTCATAAATATTTAAAATAATTTAAAAATTCTAAAGTATATGTTGCCTTCTATACTGTTTCGATGTTATGAGTAAAAATGTTAGATTTTAGGGCATAAATATAAACAGCTACTTTCTAAAATATTATATAACTGAAGGTGTTTGGCTTCCTCAGATTTCCTGTTATATTACAAGTGTTCATTTCCTTTCTACATCTGTTCACTTGTATATTTTCCCTTCAAGCTTAAAGAGGTCATCCACACATACTGTAATAACATTTCAGTGGGAGATAATTAATTTGATAGGATACATCCACATCATGAGCTCCATCTGGGCAAACTGCTTTGGTTGTTACACTGAATTGTTATACTAAGCTCAATGTCAAGTTAAAAATCAACATATTACTGTAATTCTTCTCCATCCATAGTATCAGTTTATAAGAACAATATTCAGATATTTTATTAAAATGTCTGATGAAGATGTGGTAAAGTAAAAAATTATTTGAATCAAATTTATAATTACATTACAGATAAATATAACCTAACATTTTACTTTAAAACTATGCCAGTCATTTTTGGGGACACCTGGGTGGCGCAGTCGGTTAAGCATCCGACCCTTGGTTGCGGCTCAGGTTGTGATGTCAAGGTTGTGAGGTGGAGCCCTGCAATGGTCCACACTCAGTGGGGAGTCTGCTTGGAATTCTCTCTCCCCCTCCTCTTGCTCTCAATAAGTAAATATTAAACAAAATAAATTATGCCAATCATTTAAAAATATTAAAATTGGCTATTTTTAGATGTTAAGAGCAATGCATGTAATTTATCTTTAAATCATAAACCAAACAGAAAAAATATGTTTTTAATTAAAATAATGAACTTTTAGCAATTGCTTAAATTTATTCATTGGTTTACTTAATTCAACAAATATTTATTGGGTACCCATTATGTGCCTATCCACTGTGTTATGCACTACGATGAAAATGGTGAATAAAAACGTAACCTCTGCCAAAAATAAGGGCTATGGAATTTCACTTAGAGCAGCTGATCTGACCTAGCTGAGTGCTTGGAAGTTTTTCAAGGGAATTGCTTCTTGCTTTAAAATTCTGAAAGGTGTATATGATTAACAAGTTGAAAGGGAGAAAATGATTCTAAGTTGAGACGTAGCAAAGGTAAAATCTCTGGGGCAGGAACACAAACCCACTGTATAGAGCCCAGGATGAGGGAGACAGAGAAAGGACCAGTCATTTGAAAACGCACAGTAAAGCACACCTGGCTTATGGGCTCCAAGAAGCAAGTTGTCATTATCTGTTCTGTAAATATCACTCTGAGGACAACACAGCTAATGGGTTACAATGGGATCAGAAGGCATGGGGGCAGAATAGTCCAGGCTTTTAAAAAACAGTGATGACCTGGGTTGCTAACAGAGATAAAGAATACTAGACCGACATGAGGGATATTTAGAAACTACAGATAAAATTACCCGATGGATAGGAGAGGGAGAGGGTATGATGAGGGGAGGCAGCTAGCAGGTAGGCTCCTGACTACGAAATCAAAGAAAAGAAAGAAAAAAATGTATAAATAGTGGAGGAATAAGACTAGGAAAAGGAACTAAGAATAGTTTTGAAAAGTGTAAAAGTCAAGGTACCTTTGGGACGTATGAGATGTCAAAAATACAGTTTGTTAATAAGGCTGAGTCAAAAGGCTGGAGGTAGAGTAAAGCAGTATTTCAGGAAAATAGAAACAGTCAATTATGTCAAATGCTGAAAATCATCCACTGGATTTAATGACACAGAGATTATTGGTCACCTCAATAAGGTGTGTTTTTATGGAATAATGAGTCTTGAAGCCAGAAGGGAGGTGGGGGAAAGTTTGAGGGGTGGGGCTGAGGACATGGATACTACAGTGTAGACAGCTCGGTTGGTGTGTCTGACTATGAAGAAAGGGAGGCGACAATGTCAGCAGAAGGGGATGGGACACACTGGGCGTTCTAAAGAAGAACAAAGAAATCAAAACAGTAAGTCCCAACCAGGCATAAAAATTAATGCCTAAGTTTTTTTTCCCCCTTAGTTTAATTGAAACTTAGCAAGGAAAATAACCCTCAATCAACTTTTGGATGGCTTGGATAACTTTCCAGTCATGACCCTGGTCAAATTAAACCTGCCCAGAATTCTTTAACCTGAGTCTTTTCCTCCTGGGTGCCCTAACAGTGACTTGATCCCTATTTCTGTTGTGACACTTAACATAAATACTCTAATGATCACTTGAGTTACCTTCTTTTCTAATTGTGAACCACTTCAGGACAATCATTCCATGAACACTTTGCCAAGGGTCAGATGCATAGTAGGTGGTCATAAATGCATAAAAAATGTCAAATGTCTTGGAAAAGCAAATACTAAAAACACATTTCTTAATGCATATTCTCATTGGGATTGTTGCTTCAGTGATAAAAGGGCACGGCCTCCAGTGGGTGAATCTGATTAAATCATGAGGTAAGTGATACCCAAAATGTCATCCCTACTGTCATTATTGCCAACACCTCCATTACACCAGGGGGTTAAAAAAAGAAATCACAACTTTTATCAGCATTCTGTGGTCCATAAGATGGCACCAAAAGTTAAAAAAAAAAATGGTTTCCAACAGGAAACTAGACAAGGATGGATAAAGCGGTCAACGTGATTTATCTCTGTTTAGGGAATTAGGGCAACTGGAAAGCCCCTGAATCTCAGCTCTCCACAACAAGTCCAACCATTCAGCTGGACTGGTTTGTGCAGCGAGTGCTTCTTGTCTGTGTGGGACCAGTTTCCCAAGCAGTGGCTGCATCACTCCCTCCCCAAACTCTTTAGCAATAGCACAGGAGGCGGCTCTGGTGCTTGCCCCCCCCCAGGCAGCCTTGGCTCACACAGCTGAGTCGACACACTTGCTGCAGAAGCTAAAACCCCATGGGGACGGTGAGGAAAGCTGCCTTGTGAGAGTGGAAAAGCAGGAGCCTCAACCACAGCTGCTTTGCATCTGGGTCACAAAGGAGAGCAAGAAATCCCTTGACACCATAAAAGGTAGCGGATGATGGGAAGGCGATCTCAGTGGCTCCATTTGTCACTGGCAGGGTGCCACTGGCTTTCGAATCCAAACGCTCTCGCAAGAGGATAAAGCCAGATGTAAATAATTCCCTAATTTTATACTTTTTTTGTAGAAAGCTTCACTAGTAAAGGAGAGAGAGAGTTACTTGATTTATTTAAACCCAAAATTCTTTGATGATTTAACCAGGGTACTGAAAAAAACACTGGATTCAGTAACAGACACCTGAATTCTAGTCCGGTTCTGATACCAAAAAGGTGAAACCAAGGAAAAGCCACTAATTTGAATAGATTTTGTTTTTCTCATTTGTTGGTCAAAGGACCTAAGTTAACAAAACACTATTGGCTACAATTCCCTGTTTAAAAAGTGCAATTCAATTCCAGGACTCAATCACTGGTGAAAAATGCAGATCAAAGAAAAGTTCAATTCTGAGTTCATGTCATCCTCTCTTGCTTCCACTGTTTTTCAGTCAATGAGAGGGAAGAGGTATTGGCCACCCACCCCCCCCTCGCCGCCCGCCAGAGCCAGTCAGCTAACACTGAGATCAGGGACAGAAGCTAAGACTAAAAATCAAATGTAGCGGGACGCCTGGGTGGCTCAGTTGGTTAAGCGACTGCCTTCGGCTCAGGTCATGATCCTGGAGACCCGGGATCGAGTCCCACATCGGGCTCCTTGCTCGGCAGGAAGCCTGCTTCTCCCTCTTTCAGTCCCTCTGCTTGTGTTCCCTCTCTAGCTGTGTTTCTCTCTGTCAAATAAATAAATACAATCTTAAAAAAAAAATCAAATGTAGCTTATTCTAGGTACTAATGAATGAAAATAAATGGAGTTGGGATAAACGATCCATTTATCTTCTTCTGAAAGTACTTTCAAGGTAAAAATGCCTGTCAAAGGTGGAATATTCCAGAAAGATATTCTTCCACCAACCAGGCCACATAGATACTGAAGTGTATACTATGCTTGTAAGTAATTCTGGTTTGCCTGAAAATACCTTGTCTATACCTACTGTTCTGGAGTAAAAAACAAACAAACAAACATGAAAACATAAAAACAGCACCCTCTTCCTTGTTTGGACAAAAATTGTATAGTGAACCTGATTCTTCTTTTTTTTTTTTTTTTTATTGTTACTAAATTTTTTTTCCAGTGTTCCAAGATTCATTTCCCATTCCCCACACCCAGTGCTCCACGCTTTAGGCTAGGTAATCCAGTGAACCTGATTCTTTCTTAACCTCTCACAAGTGTTCACCTAAATTAGGAGAGTCCAACCAGGGCCTTTGTAACACTGCACTGTCCCACCAGAGGGAACCTCTAGCTCCTTTAGCAGCATCCATGCGGTCTTCCTGTGACCTCAGCCTTCCATTCTTCAGCACAGTCCTAACAAAGAAGGCATTAACAAAGACATCCTTTCACAGCATAAGACCATGGGATATTCGACAGGCATAATTAAGTTTCCATTCATCTCTGTTTCCCAAAACACATTTTTCAAGTAGTCTGTTGTCCCAGCACATTACAATTCTACTTTTATAAGTTCTAGAATAAGAACAGAAACACGACAGAGCAGCTCGCTATGTGCCAGGCACCGTGCCAAGTTTTTCACGTGGATTATCATACTCCCTCGGAGACAGTCCCATTATCTGTTTCATAAAATAAGAAACTGAGTCCCAGAGAGGTTAAGTACCTGGCCCCAGGTACAAAAGCTACATCTGGCAGAGCTGGGGCTCAAACAAGAGATATTCTGGCTGCACATTTTATGTTATTACCTTATAACCTTGGTCTGAGAGTTTCCCACCAGGAATCACGGTGCTACTTGAAGACACAACCAGGGCCTGCCAATCCATCCCTTCCTCATCATGTATTTTGAAAGTACCTACCATGGGCCTAGCACCGTGTCAGACACAGGATGGGGGAAGATAAAATGAGATCACTCCTGCTCTTAGAAACTCAGTAATATCATGGTGGCTCTGGAAGCAGGCCCTCACCAATTGCAAGATAATACTTAAAAGGGCTCTTGTTAGACATATGCTTGGTATATAAGGAGAGAACAGAAACCAAGACATGTATTCTGCCTGCATGAGTCAGGGGAGGTCTCAGAAAGGAGGTGGTATATTTCATCTGGCTCACAGATGGAGGAAAAGTTGGCCAGAAATCAAGACAACTGCCTATCTGCTCAGTCCAAGTGCTGGTGGCTTAAAAGTTCTCTTCGTAAGCTCCAACTTGAAGAAAATTATTTCGAAAGTCAATCTAATGAAGTCTCTTTCCTTGCTTTACCTCCATTCAAAGGACGTGATACCAACTCAAAACACATCTATTTGATAAAATAAGGTTATTTGACAACAAAACTTAGCCAATACCTACTTTCTGTCAGGCCAGTGAATCTTGCACCACCTTCTATGAATAATAATTTTCTGCTACTTACAAAAACGATCTAGTGTAAACAGCACTGTTTAATAAACAACACTCATTCACTTTAACTTCTGGACGGTGAAGGAGCCAGAGGTAGCACATGCAAGCATACAAGATTACAGGAATCTTTAAACTAGGTGGGAAGGGAAATACACACACACACACACACACACACATACACACGTAGCAAATGGTCAGAGGCTGGCACATTACCAGCAGAAGGGTCTGTATGTATAAATGTGCATGACAAGCATATCGCTGAACTGGCTCATTCCCAAGTCCTAGCAGTACAGCATGCTAGTTGACACACACATGGGTTTTGGCATTATTGCAAAATAAAATTCTCTTTCTTCCTCTCATTCTTACAGCAAGAGAAAAATATGTAAAATCATGAGGCACTAATAGGAAAATTTGAGAACAGAGGTGACAAGGACACGGGAAAAGAAAATGTCTGATCTTCTCTGCCTCTAGATAGACAACTGAATAGTAGTTCGGCTCAAGGTGAAATTATCACTGTCAACATTTCAGAGTCTCTTGACTTTGGTAGGAAAAATGTATGATGAAGACTGCACAGAACTCATTAAGCATCAGCTTCCCGAACTGTCTTCATCACATTCTGAAGTTTGCCATCCGAGTTGGCAGGTGTATCTGTGAGATCCAGGAGAGACTGATCTGACACACCCAATCACAAGAGGATTTTTAGCAAAGCAACGCAAAGGTATATGGGATGGCAGGGTAGTGAGCTTGACACCACTCCTCGTATAACTGCTACAGATACAGAGGAGGCTTTGCAAGAAACACACTTGAAATGGAATGCATGTGCAGTTTGGGGGTACGTGATGCCATGCCACAAAACATAAACATGGCACTTTGAAGACCTGGAGAAAGATATAAGCTATTAAAGGACTAAATCACTTAAAGCAGTTTTTATTTAAAAATAAGCATAGATGTATTACAGTCAGTACAGCATGTGACTCAGGGTCATGAGTTCAAGCCTCACATTGCGCAAGGAGCCTACTTAAAAAAGAAAAAAGAGAGAGAAGCACTGACAAAGAAAGAGGTATACAGTCTTGGAAATTACATAGATCTGAGAGTGATCACCTCAAGAATAATCCCTAAATAGCTGGTCTACCTGAGCAAATTGTTTAATGTCCAGAAATCTAGTGTCTTGCAGGGATAAAAATGATACCACCTGATGAAGTTCGTAACTGAGACAGATCATAAATAGCTCTTACAACAGGGTGTGGTATACAGTAAGTGATCAACACAGATTAGCTATTATGATGTCTGTTTGATAGGAACAGCAGTAGCTACTGTTCAATATCTTTAAAGGATTAGGTGAACTAAAATATATTTTTAAAAAGCATAGCACAGCAACACCTTGTAAGCACTCAAAGAAAAACTCAGTTCTGTTCTTAATTAGAAATTTTATGCCTAAATCCATTTGTTCAAAGGTAATTCATGCAAGTAGAGGATTTCTTTTTCAAGTACTTTACATAGCATTCTTGTAACACACCCACATGAACAACTCTGTGACTCAAAATACTCAGTTATCAACCAAATTGTCTCTTGTTCTGAAATGTCTTAGAATGTCATAGGCAAAATCCAATCTTGAGTTTGGAGAATTTGAAGAAAAGACAAAACAGAGAGAATACCAAAGCTCAAAACAGAAGTTACAGTGAAAATAACTTAGGACCACTTTTGATGAAACTGGGAAACCCATATAAATACCAGTGAGAGTTTAAGAATACATCCCCCCCCATCCAAAAATATGTATTTTCCTAAAGGTCCCTTTTCTCTTTGAGATCCTGGCATGATGTGGCAAGGCCAGGCTGACATAGTTAGCATGGTTCAAGCTGCTACCAACCTTGGGATAATAAGAAAGCAAAAGAACTATGGTTGACTCTCAATATTTCAATATTCAGATGGTTGGTATTTCATGGAAGGAAATTTTAGTTAATCAAAATACAATTCTATTCAAACCTGTCACATGTTTCACAATTAGTTTTCTTTTTCTTCTTTATTTTTTTATTGTGTTATGTTAGTCACCATACAGTGCATCATTAGTTTTTGATGCAGTGTTCCATGATTCATTGTTTTCATACAACACCCAGTGCTCCACACAATCCGTGCCCTCCTTAATACCCATCACCAGGTTCACGCATCCCCCTACCCCCACTTCTAAAACCCTTCCATTTGTTTTCCAGAGTCTACAGTCTTTCATGATTTGCCTCCTACTTCAATTTCTTCCCTTCATTTTTCCTTCCTTCTCCTAATATCCTCCATGTATGTATCCTTATGTTCCACAAATAACTGAAACCATATGATAACTGACTTTCTCTGCTTGACTTATTTCACTTAGCATAATCTCCTCCAGTCCCATCCATGTTAATGAAAAAGTTAGGTATTCATCCTGAGTAATTTTCTGTTGTGTATATGGACCACATCCTCTTTACCCATTTGTCTATTGAAGGGGATCACGGCTCTTTCCACATTTTGGCTATTGTGGACATTGCTGCTATGAACACTGGGTACATATGGCCCTTCTTTTCACTACATCTGTGTCTTTAGGGTAAATATCTCATAGGGCAATTGTTGGATAACAGGGTAGCTCTATTTTTAATTTTTTGAGGAACCACCACATTGTTTTCCAAAGTGGTTGCACCAATTTGCATTCTTACCAACAGTGTAAGAGGGTTCCCCTTTCTCCACAACTTCTCCAACATTTGTGTCTTGCCTTGATGATTTTTGCCATTCCAGCTGGTGTAAGGTGGTACTCAATGTGGTTTTGATTTGAATTTCCCTGATGGCTAATGCTGATAAACACTGTTTCATATGTCTGTTAGCCATTTGTATATGTCTTCTTTGGAGAAGTGTCTGCTCATGTCTTGTGCCCATTTTTTTACTTGATTATCTGTTTTTTTGGTTTTGAGTTTGAGCAGTTCTTTATAGATCTTGGATATCAGTCCTTTGTCTATAGTGTCATTTGCAAATATTTTCTCCCATTCTGTGGGTTGCCTGTTGGTTTTGTTGACTGTTTCCTCTGCTGTGCGAAGCTTTTTATCTTGATGAAGTCCCAAAAGTTCATTTTGACTTTTGTTTCCTTGCCTTTGGCGACGTGTCTCGAAAGAAGTTGCTGTGGCCGATGTCGAAGAGTTTACTGTTCTTCTCTAGGATTTTGATGGATTCCTGTCTCACGTTGAGGTCTTTCATCCATTAGTTTATCTTTGTGTATGGTGTAAGAGAATGGTTAAGTTTCATTCTTGTATACATAGATGTCCAATTTTCCCAGCAACATTTATTGAAGAAACTGTCTTTTTCCATTGGATATTTTCTTCCTGCTTTGTTGAAGATTAGTTGACCATAGAGTTGAGAGTCTATATCTGGGCTCTCTATTGTGTTCTATTGGTCTATGTGTTTGTGTCTGCACACTTAGTTTTCAAAGTACATTGCTAGAGATCTCCATGTTAATATTTCTTTGTTCTTAAAAACAAGCAATCAAATAAGAAGTAGTAGAGAGGCAATGAATAGGGAAGCAGAAGGAAGTACAGAAAACTTCCAGAGAAAACATTACCTTTAGCAGAGAGTTTTGTACTGAAGGATAGATAAGCAAGGAAAGAAGTGGAAAAGTTATTAGTTTTGCATGTGGCTAGATTAACTAGATTTAATGATCAAATGAACTTAGAAAAATATGAAGAGTCTAAGCTATGTGTCTACACAAGGCTCAGTTATAACAAATCATAATATCTTTAAGAAAGATTTTATACAACAGGATGTATTTTTTTTCAGGGATAGTGTCTGTTTTAGATATTGATAGTTTACAAGAATACTACTAAATCCATTCATTTGGCAGATACATGGAGATGTTCTCTACCATTCAAAAAAATTCCTCAGAGTTTTAAATAAAGATTTCTTAACTGTATTTTAATATGAGTAGTTATTTTAATATTTGTTTCAAATTGAGTGGCACTGTGTTAATTCAAAGTTTATACTTTCTAAAGAGCATACATGAACTCCAGCAAAACTGTAGCAAAACCATGAAAAAGAAAAGCTTGCTTCTTCTATAATCACCATCAGTATAAATTCAATTTAATCACTTCCAGTAGGGAATTTTTCATATGGCTCGCCATCCTATCAAACTTACATGTCAAGATAATTCTTTAAGAAAAATGTAAAGACATTATGATAATTTCTATAAAAGATATTATTATTCTTGGCTGCCATACATCATACTTAAAAAATAAGAACAGAGGATTATCTGTATTCTATTACACCTGTCAGAAGAACACATATTCATTATTATCACTACCACTGTTCATGAAATTCTACAAATTCCCTCCGAAATGAGTGATTTATATTATGCACTCTTCTGCAATTACATTCCAAGGCTATCGGAACAAAACGTATAGCCAGAAAATCACATCCCACTACGTTATTAATGGGAAAAAAAAAGGAATATAGTCAATTTTGCATTTTTTCATTCCAATCTTTCAATAATGATAAGGATTTCTATAGTCATAGGAATAACATATCTTTTTACTGAGACCAAGAGAAGAAAAATTATTTTACACCCCAAAATGTTGTCATCCAAACATTTGACCCTTAAGTTCACTCTTCAATTCCTTTTCAACCCTGAGCATCTCTGACATTTCTTCTTTCAGTTTCAAGTTTTTACTTAAATTTCAGTTAATTAACATATAGTGTAATATTAAAGAATTTAGTGATTCATCACTTACATACAACACCCTGTGCTTATCACAAGTGTACTCCTTAATACCCATTACCCTCTTAACCCATCCCCCTGCTCAGTTTGTTCTCTATAGTTAAAAGTAAGTTTTATGGTTTGCCTCTCTTTTTTCCCCCAAATCCATGCTGTTTTGCCTTTAAAATTTCACATATGAAATCATATGGTATTTGTTTTTCTCTGACTTATTTCACTTATCATATACCCTCTATCTCTATCCACACTGTTGTAAATGGCATTTCATTCTTTTGATGAGTAACATTCCATTCTAGATAGAGATAGAGAGATAGAGAGATAGATAGAGAGAGAGATACCATATCTTTTTTACCCATTCATCAGTTGATTATCATTTGGGCTCTGTCCATAGTTTGGCTAATGTTGATAATGCTGCTATAAACATCGGGGTGCATGTGCCCCTTCAAATCAGTATGTTTGTGTCCTTTGGGTAAATACCTAGTAATGTGACTGCTGAATTGAGGGTAGTTCTATTTTAAACTTTTTGAGGAACCTCTATACTGTTTTCCAGAGTGGCTGCATCAGTTTGCCTTCCCACCAACAGTGTAAGAGGGTTCCCCTTTCTCCACATCTTCACCGACATTCTTTCAAATTGTTAACAGACAGAATGAAACAAAAATATAGGTTCTATTTTTTGTTTACTTTAACATACTTCACACATTTTTCCCTTTCCAATTACTTACATAAAACACACCATTGCCACTTATCCTTTAAAATTTTCATTCTTCCTTTTTTCATTTTTTTCTCCTACCATGTAGCACTAAAATAACTTATTTGTTCAACAAATAGTTATTGCTCTACAGAATCCTCCCTTGGCATCTTAAAAAATGAGAATGACTGCATTGCTATCCTAAACTATTCTAGTGGTGAAGACCGACAGGAAAACAGTTAACAATAATAGATGGTGACAGGCCTGCCTCCGTGGGAGCATGGATAACGGAAGAATTGTCAGTAGGGAAGGGTAGAATGATGTGTCAGTGTTATGCCCTGAGAGAAAACTTTTATGTGAACTGGCCAATATCTGTTTCAGAATCATTTCACTTACATTCATTCAATAAATATTTATTGAATAACTATGTGCTAAGCATCAAGTCAGTTACAGTAATGAAGATATGGGGCCCCTACTCTCACTGCCTACAAAAACAAACTATAATACACCAGTATTCAGATACTCATGTACTCATGCAATAAGAACTCTGGAAGAAAAGCACTAAGGTTGTCTGGAAGAATCAGTAACTCCTTTATGAATGGTAGTGTTAAAGACAGGATGGGATGGATGTGTAGGACTTTGCCAACTGGAGACAGGAAGAAGAGATCCCTGGCCATGGCAAAGAATGAACAGACACAACATACTAAGGGAGCTATCAGAAGTTTAATGTTGTAAGGGTAACTACTATTGAGACCGAACAAGAAAGACTGTAGACCGAACAAGAAAGACTGTAGCCAAATAAACAACAAAGTTCTATGTCACACAAGAACATATAGATTTTACTGAATAAGAAACATGCCATTGTTCTTTCTGCTAATGTTTAACATTTGTTGCGTCCTTATAATATGCATACCAGGCAGTGTTCTAACTGCTTTTGTGTACATGTCTAGACTCTTTTAAATTCGGACCAACCTCTCAACAAAAAAATCTTTTGCTTTCTTTATATACACAAGTTGAATGACATAACAAGAAATTAAATAACTTGACCAAGATCATAGAGCTAATAAATGGTAGAACAATCTAGGTGATCTACAGCCAGTGTTCATGTAAGTGCATCTGCTCTAACATGATGGAATGCTAACAGAGAAGGGAAATAAGCGACATCTTCAAATACATTTTTCTAAATATGTTTCTATAATGTTGGAATAATAAGAACATATCTACTGAACATTTGCTATATACAACAGGCTATAGGAAAACAAAAATATATACCACATCCCACAAACACCTGTGATTCCCAATATATTCATATATAGGTTTAGATATAGAAACAGACTAAGATAAAAAGAAACAGAATCATAGCTGAGATGTGCTTATCAGACAGAGAAACCCCTAGAGCCATAAACTGGTAGGAAAAGTATGATTTTAAGTAATTCTGATGACTTACTAGAGGCTGAGTGTGAACTAGCTCAAGAGCAAGAGATTCCCAAAGGCCACAGACCTTGATGACCACAGACCTTCCCAAACTTTCATGGTCTTTACTTCCAACAACCCGATCAGGTTCTCATAGTGAAGAACCAAAGAAAGATGCTCCCCTGTGAGGTCATGGGAAGGAGAGTAATCCTTGTGAATAATACTCAGAGCCTTCTCAGTAACAAAAGCCAAAAGCCCTTCTTTATAGGGTGAGAGACTGTACCAGAGCCTTTCACAGAGCTGTAGAAGAAGGGCACTCTTACTTCATCTGCCTCTCTTTCTTTTGTCTCATGGAAGGTGGTGAGAGGGGAGTAGCTACATAAGCAGACAAATTTGTGAAGGTCACAGAACAGAGACACTGGCCAAATGAAAGATTGAGATTTAATTAAATGGTTATAGAATATTTCCCCCTCAATCATACCTTACCACCATCACAACAGGACTCTAGTACAATGATACTAGATCATGCTTAAAAGCTGCAAGGCACAGAGTCTCTCTGAGAAATAGTACTAAAGACAACCTAACACCAAGAGAGAAGATAAAACGACCCTAGAAAAATTGAAAGCCTCCAGCTCTGATAGCTAAAACAAACACTGAACTAGGCTGAACTACTGGTCAGATTAACATAAATCCTCACATTAGAAGCCTATTAATTTAGATTCCTATTACCAATTCAACATGTTTGGCATTCCAAAGAAAAATGACAAGGCATGCCAAAAGGAAAGAAAACATAGTCCAAAAAGACAAAGAAAGTGTCAGAACCAGACTCAGACGTTAGAATATGAAACAGATGGAATTGTCAGAAATGGAACTTAAAATAACTATGATTAATATGTTAGCGCTAATGGAAAAAGTAGACAACATGCAAGAACAGATGCATAATGTAAACAGAGAGAAAGGAATTCCAAGAAAGAATTAAAAGGAGATGCTAGAAATCATAACTGAAATGAAGAATGCATTTGATGTGATCATCAGAAAACTCAGTATAGTTAAGGGAAGAATCAATGAGCTTGAAGAGAGGTCAATATAAACCACCCAAACTGAAATGCATTACATGAAAATGAATGAAAAGTAAAAAACATACAAGAACTGTGGGAAATTTTCAAAACATGTAACATATGAGTAACTGGAATATCGGAAGGGGAAGAAAGAGAATAGAACTGAAGAAATATTTAAAGTAATAATGATGGAAAACTTTCCAAATTAATAACAGACACCAAACTACAGATTCAGAAAACTCAGAGAACACCAAGATAAATTCCAAAAATTATAAGCCTAGGTGTATTATATCTAACCTGTAGAAAATCAAAGGCAAAGAGAAAAACTTGAAGGAAGTCAAAGGAAAAAATACACACATGCACAAAAATACCTTACACATGGAGTGGAAGTTCAGTATTATACTGGTCTTCTCATCAGAAACCATTAAGTAAGATGAGAGTGAAACATTCAAAACACTGAGACAGAAAAACAACAACAACAACAACAACAACAACAACAACACAAACTCCAAATTTTATATCCCACAAAGCTATCCTTAGAAAGTGAAGCAGACAGACTTTCTAGGCAAATTAAAACTGAGGGAATTCACATGCTCATCTAAATTGATATAAGAAAAGCATTTCACAAAATTCAATACCCTCTCATGATGTTTTATCAAAAAATTAGTAACAATAACATCAAAAAGAATACTTAGGAATAAAATTCACAAGGAGGGAAAAGACTTGATACTTAAAATTATAAATTCTACAATGGAATACTATGCAGTCTTCAAAAATATTGAAATCCTACCATTTGCAATGCCATGGATGGATTTGGAGGGTATTAAGCTGAGCAAAGTAAGTCAATCAGTGAAAGACAATCATCATACAATCTCTCTGATATGAGGAATTTGAGAGGCAGGACAGGAGGTCGTTGGGGGTAGGGAGGGAAAAAATGAAACAAGATGGGACCAGGGAGGAAGACAAACCATAAGAGACTCTTAATCTCAGGAAACAGACTGGGGGTTGCCTGGGGGGTGAGGGGGTGAGGGAAAGGATGCTTGGGTTATGGAAAAGGTAAAAATTAATAATAAAAAAAGTTCAAGATATATTTTTCTATGAACTCTTCTTGAGGACTCTATTAAGGACCAAGTTATATATAAACAAATATGTGCATATATATATACATATAATGTGTATATATGTGGGTATGTGCTTAAATAAATGCTAATTTAAATACAAATATATGCTTAAATGTTAAAAAAAAGTTCAGTGCAGCAAAAGGAACAAAAAGAACAAAATGAACAGGCATTCTATGAAAATGGGAAAAAATATCTGCACACCTATATCTGATAAGGAAATAATGTCAAGAATATAGAAATAACTTCTACAAGTCATCACCACTAGCCACAAAAAGCAAATAATCTGATTAAAAATGGGCAAAGGACTTGAACAGACATTGCTCCAAAAAACAAGTATCCAACAAGCATATGAGAAAATGTTCAACATCACTAATCATTACAGAGATGCAAATCATAACCAGAATAAGACATCACTTCTTACCTATTAAGCTGGTCCTACCCTCTTCCCCAAAAAATAAAAAAAAAAAGAAAACCCAAAACAACGTATGTTAATGAGCATGTGGAGAAAATGGAAGCCTTATACACTGTTGGGAATGGAAAATGGTATGGTTGCTATGGAAAACACTGATAGTAGTTCCTCCAAAAATGAGACCTAGAATTACTACATGATCCAGCAATTTCCTTTCTGAATATATGAAAAAAAACCCTGAAAACAGGATCGGGAAGTGCTATGTGCACCACCTCCATGTTCACTGCAGCTAAGAGGTGGAAGCAACTTAAGTGACTACTGACAGATGAACAGATAAAGAAATGTGGTCTATACATACGATGAAACATTACCCAGGCTTAACAAAGAAGGAAATCCTGTCATAGTCCAGAAAACAGACGAACTTTGGAGACAATTCTGCTAAGTGAAATCATCCAGTCATGAAAGACAAATGTCGCATGATTCTTCCCGTATGAGATATCTAAAGTAGTCAAACTCTTAGAAACAAGAAGGTAGAATGATGTTTGTCTAAAGCTTCAGGAAGGAGGGGAGCCATTGTTCGATGGGTAGAGAATTTCACTTTTGTAAGATAGAAAATTTTTAGAGATCTGAATGTGCATACGGTTAACATTATTATACTAATCTTATGTTATATGGGTTTTTTTGACCACACACACACACACACACACACACACACACACACACACACAAGAGCAAGGTGGCAAAAAGTAGAGAAGAAAAAGAAGCCTCTGACAGTAAATAAAAAATAGTTACAAACATGGCTAACATTAATTCAAATATATCAATAATCACTCCAAATGTGAATAGTCTATATATAAATCAATTAGAAGAGACTGACACAGTGAATAATAATAATAAAAATAATAAAGAGACCAACTATATGTTTACAAAAAAAACCCTTTTCAATATAAAAACTGATTAAGTAGCAAAGGAATAAATAAAGATAATCCATGCTAATCAAATAAAGTTGGGATATTACTTTCAGACAGAGTAGAACTGAGATAAAAAATTATTACACATAAAGTGGAGCCTAATGAGAATGTCAGGGGATACCAGGATAGAACACAGAATGTGACAAAAGAATCATAATATATGACAAATACATGAAACAAGCTCATCAAATGGGGTGAGGGACCAAGGCGCTAATCTATGTTAAGTTTGAAAATGAGTCAAGTGTGTAAAACAGAAGGCAAAAGAAATTACACATAAGAACAGTCCACTAGGGGCACCTGGGTGGCTCAGTGGGTTAAAGCCTCTGCCTTCGGCTCAGGTCATGATCTTCGGGTCCTGGGATCCAGGCCTGCATCAGGCTCTCTGCTCAGCAGGGAGCCTGCTTCCTCCTCTCTCTCTGCCTGCCTCTCTGCCTACTTGTGATCTCTCTGTCAAATAAATAAATAAAATTTTAAAAAAAGAACAGTCCACTAGATGATAAAGCTCTTTCCCATGACAGTACAGGTGAACAATTCTAAAACAGTATATATGAACAGTAGAACATAAACAGACAAGAAAATGTATGGTGGGTGGTGGAAGCCAGGTTCCTCTCTGTTGGAATGTAAGTTACAGATAAAGAAAAGGAAAATAGAAACATTAAATGGTAATGGATTAGAGCTAAAGGCATCAGTATGAACTTGTGTTTAGTTTAAAATGTATACAGTTACATATACAATATATATTACAGGTATGTGTATATGCATTGGCTAGTATATAGTCATACATTTCTGTCACCTGAGAAGAGCCCAGAAGCAACACCCCAGTAGCAATAAGCACACCTAAGAACCCAGTTCTCGGTTTCAAACCATTCTTCAGTGCTCCTTGGAAAAATGCCTGATTCTAGGACTTGGGCCTATGTAAGATGAGCCTGGAGCATGTTTTAGTGACAGAAAGTGAGAAAGTTCCCAAAGGAAAACAGATACGCCCACACACGATGAAGGCATGTCAAAGGGATGTATAGACCTGTGAAGGAGTTTCTGTTGGTCAAAGCTCGGCAAAAGAACTAATCTGAGCAACAAACTGAATAAAATAGTATTGTGTTATAATCTAATGTATAAATGAACACAAAATTTTGAATGATAATTTGGGAGAAGACACAAATCCCCTATGTGGAAGAATTCCAAACAATTCATGCAGAAGGAGAGACTGTCTGCACTCCCTAAATATGGACCACACATAACAAACATCCTCCTTTCAAAGACTACAATATGGAAAGAGAGGGTAAAAGAAAGGTCTTTACACTGGAACAATCTGATAAAAACTACCTCAAGCCAGGTCATCAAAGTTAATATTAACAGTGATAAATCATATTGGTAACAGATGAATATCCTTGATTTGGTATGATGGGAAGGATACTTTATCTCTAAGGTCTTCCTCCTCAAAACTAGTAACTCCAGTCTAATAACAAAATATCAGCCAAAGAGGAACACTCTACAAAATATAGGACTAATACTCCTCAAAAATAAGCAATGCCTACGAAACTCTCAGAGCCAGGTACAGCCAAGGAGGCAAGCCAACTAAATGAAATGTAGGATCGTGGCACAACAAAAGGGCAGCAGGGAAAAAGTGAAGATACCTGAATAACACAGAAACTTTATTTAATAACAATACTGGCTCATTAATCATGACAAATGTACCATACTAGAACATGAAGTTAATAGAGAAAATCGGTTCGAGGGCATACTAGAACTCTCGGTACTAACTTCACAATAATTCTGTAATTTAAAACTGTTCTAAAAGTGTTTACTTTTAAAAAATTAGTTTCTGAAAAATCTAATGTAAATGCCACAAAATTTTAGCCTTTGTCTTATTTGACTTGAAAATATTTGTACTGTATTTGTTACAACATTCTCCTTTCCTATATGCTCAAAATAGTTTGTAACAACAAATTTGTAAGATAAAAATCTTTTAAACACCTGTTATGATTCCAATTGCTAAATAGGAAAATGAGATTATTCCAGGCAAAGGAAAAAAACTCAAGCAAAATCGAAACTACTTCCTCCATGTATTATTCTTTGTAGGATTTAAGTACAAAGCATTTAGTACAGGCATGTCAGGAAAAGATCTTGAATACTGCCACAACCACATGCTATTTCTATTTCAGAAACAAACAATTAAAAGATAATTTACATCTAGTCACAAATTAACAAAGTGAATTTCTTCTTTCAAAATTACAGCTCAAATTTAGTGAGCATAAAAACAAAGTTGTTTTTCTTGATCTGCATTCTGGAGATTCCAAACACATTCACACTAGAATATTATCAACTGTAGTTCAATTCATTTTGGTTTTGAACTAACTTAGACAAACAGCTAATTTTCAAGTAGTCCTAGTCCCAATGTGAGTAAACTTTTTCTACCAAAATGTTGACCTTGGTGGTATCTCTGTCCTGATTTCTGGAACTTTCTTACTAACTCTGTCTACCAATTTTAGAGGAGAGCAACGAACGACACTCAAAAAGCTCTTAGATGTTTAAAACTGAATGACTATTTAAGAAATTACTAGATTAGCAACATCTCAGGTATTCTGGCTGCAACTCATTGGTCTACCAGTGCCTTTTTACTTACATATATTTCTAGAACTTCTGTACTCTCTCCATCCTGCCCCCTTTCAATTCAGCACATTATATATTTCCTCAGAGTTCATTTGGCAGAACATTCTTTTCTCTGGGTGATAAGAGACTGATATTAAAAAGAACGGATCCATGACAAATACACTAAGTAGGGCTTGAAATACAAAAAGACTTTCAGAGCTTTTAACAGATAGTACAAATATTAACATATTAAGAAGGAAAAATAGTAGGCAGCTTCTCACACACTAAAAAAAAAAACTTCTATGTAGTATCTAGACACGCTAATGTATGGAATACATTTTGGGCATATGTTTTAATACAAACTATCAAAACAATAATGACAGAGGCAAAATTTTGGCACCCTTAAGTTTCACTGTATTTGAAATCCCTCTTTTAATTAGCAAAATCCATTCTTGCCATGTAACATTACTTACTAGATTAACTTGGTTAATATTTATAGTCATAGCAAAGTTACTAACTTCAATACGTGTCATATATACATAGGTGTGTGGATGCGTACACAGAGCAAGATACCGGTGTACTGTTGGAAGTAGGGACAGGGACAGGATGGAAGACCCATTATCCACATAAGTGAAAACAGAGTACAGAAGATAATAACCAGTTAGGAAGAATGTGCACCCTAGGTGGAAAAAAAAAAAAAGAAAAAAACAGATACCCTCAAGAAACTATCCTGAACCAAAATAACAGATTGCAGCTAAATCCTATACCTCTGCTGGGGTCATCTCTGTGAGGTAGGCAAAGGTATCTTAAAAATGGAAGAGTGTAGGCTTCCGATCAGTTATTTTCTGCCTAGGGTGAGTACATTTCTGATTCAAGCAGGCAGAAATTTTGTTCTTCTAACTATTACTGCTTCATCTCAAGAAATAAGAAATAGGGGCACGTGAGTGGCTCAGTCGTTAAGCATCTGCCTTTGGCTCACGTCATGATCATGGGATCGAGCCCCACATCCAGTTCCCTGCTCAGCAGGAAGCCTGCTTCTGCCTCTCTCACTCCTCTGCTTGTGTTCCCTCTCTAGTTGTGTTTCTCTCTGTCAAATAAATAAATAAAATCAGAAAAAAAAGAAAGAAAGAAGAACTATATACTAGATATTATCTTCATGTTCTATTTCTCAGGGACAAAAATTTCCCAGACTATTACATCTAACAACTACTCTACCTCTTTCTGTCATTATATGACATCATAATATATAATACATGGTCTGTGCCTACCTTATACCCAATGCCACATGCTTACTATCCAACTGACCCAAGGGTCCTATTTATGGGTGAATCCTATATGTTGCCATCTTCCACCTATAGTATTATTACAATGAAGGTGAGTTACAATGAACAGTCAAGAATATACCTTATCTTGTCACTTTGGACAAAAAGCCTCCATTATATCTCAGAAATGAGTGCTGCAATGTTAAGCCTTTGAAAAGAATTATGCTTCCCATTAAGAGAAGAAATAAGTATCTAGGCAGGTAAATCTCAGGTCTTTTGGCTCCAACTCAACGTTCTACCAGGTAAAGGTCAGCAGTCACCACCACCAGGCATCCCACACTGTCCTCCCTTTCAGTTGGGAGTGTCACAGTGCTTCCTTTGAAATTCACCTAAAATATGAGAGAAACTCTATGCCATATATGTGTGCTATATACCATATACACCATATTTAAATTAAAAATTTAAACTTCACCATTTACATCCATAGATACCTGAATCCATGTTACCACTACCTGTTAAAATTCTTTTCTTTATTTAACAATATACACAGAAAGTATCTTTTTGCTTCAGAGCTGCATTATGAGAAAATCTAAAAACTGAATGAAGATTTGTTTTAAAAATAAATTTTGTGTATTTGGAAGTTAGACATTTATGCACATGAAGCACCGTCTATGCATGTTTTAGCATAATAAACAAAAGGCTGGAGAGCAATTTAAATTGTACAGCTTTCAGAAAAATCTAGGTGCCATATAATCTGATAGGCTTTGGACACTGATCTTAACCTCTGTGAACCTCAGCTTCCTTCTAGATGGTAGGTGTCTGGATTGTGGCATTACATGAGGACATACTGGAATAGCATATGTAAAACATCCAGTTCATTGCAGGATAACAAGTATTAGCTACTTGCAAAAGGTACCCCTCAAATGTAATATGGGTAAATATAAGGGGAAACACAAAAACTTTATGGGTTTCTGAACATATTCTGGTTGGGTTGGTTTGGACTTGTTTATGAGACTGAAAAAAATACAAACTTTCACATCTTAGAACAGAGGTGGACTCCTTTGTGTGTGTGTGTGTGTGTGTGTGTGTGTGTGTGTGTGAGAGAGAGAGAGAGAGAGAGAGAGAGAGAGGGAGAGAGAATATATAAGGAATATACATGTCCATATCCAGATGTCATGGGGGAAAAAAAGGTAATCTTCTTTTGTAAAAATAATGCTCTAACAACTACTTGGGAGAAAAGATACCTGTTTTTGAAAATGTATGTTGGTTTTGAAAATGTATGTTGGTTTCCTAAAGATAAACATAGACTTAGAACAGGATGCTGTCCTAACAAGGAAAGCTACTCAAATCTTCTATTAGGAAAAAAAATATATCAAATGAGGAAAATATAAAAACAGAATAGAGAGTGTTTAATTCACATTAAAATGTTTCCGTGCTGTATCACATGACAGGAGAGTCAAAGAATAACAAGTTAGAAGTCATGAAGTATAATATACGTAGTATAAGAATACATCACTGGGGCTTACTTAAGAAATTAAAGAACTGTAAAGTGAAAGAAAAATGCCTACCAAGTAGAGTGGAATCTCATGCCTATAATAAAAATTACAGAGTAAGGAAGCAAGATCAAGGAACCTACCTAACTGTCCCTTCTGAAACAAAAGCCATAAGCATGGCAGCCCATAGCGACAGTGGCTATGTATGGATGGGCTGGTTATGAATTTCTCCTAAATAAAAGATGTTGAGTCCTTTTTGAGGTGAAGGAAATGACCTTTGTATCCCCACTATTTACCATGGAGCATGAAATGAAGTTTAGGCTTAGAAAATGTGTGTAAAAATGTAGGGTTTTTTTATAAAGGACTTTTTTTTTTTTAACTCCTGCAAGAAAGCCAAGGTATATTTAAGGGAAATACCACTTCTCCATCTCCATCATTCCAATAATGTGGGATGCCAGAGTATGGGGGGATTATGAGGTCTGAGCCTGCTGGGCTATTTAAATTGCACTAGATGATAACTACAGACCAAGCACAGAACCAAATCAACAAAATAACAATGAAGTGTAAGTTGGCTTAAAAGCAATATAACTTTAAAAAAAAAATAAATAAAAGCAATATAACATTATTTACCCCTACAGAAAAAGCTATTTTTTTTCCAAACATAGCAGCACGTGTATGCAGCTATAAAGCAGCTAGAATTATTTCATGTAATCTTTAATACCTGAGGACTTGATCATTTTAATTTGTTATGATTCTCCATTTTAATTTGTATGATTCCTGAGACTACCTGGCAAAAGAAAATATCTCTAACAATGACTTCTACTAAATGACATACAAAAACAGAACAAAGTCTGGTATATTTTGAGATATCTGGATTCCTATCACTTAGTGGCAATAAGTAGAGTAATTGTAAGATTGATTCTAAATAACAAAATGCGCATCTTGAAGTGAGTGAGTGGCTTCTAAAAAAAGCAAACTACTAGATTCATTATGCTTCAGAGTAAAAATAATACAATGGTAACTATACTATCTCCAGAAAGCTAAGGTATGTTTAAATGAGGTACCTTCATATGAAATAATTAGCTGGGGCGCCTGGGTGGCTCAGTGGGTTAAGCCTCTGCCTTTGGGAGGGTATGATCTCAGGGTCCTGGGATTGAGGCCCGCATCGCATAGGGCTCTCTTCTCAGCAGGGAGCCTGCTTCCTCCTCTCTCTCTGCCTACTTGTGATCTCTCTCTGTCAGATTAATAAATAAATAATCTTTAAAAAAATAAAATAATTAGCTGAATAGTGTAAATTAAACTTTCTTCTATATTTCATTTAATAGTTCAGTAGCGTGATATATGTGATATTATGCCTTCTATTTTTATGGAACAAATTTTGAAACTTGAATTAAACATCTCCATAATAATCATTCAGTCAGAGTCACAGGGAAATTCTGTCCTCCTCTCCCTCCAAACTAAACATGGCTAGGCAGTGATTGTAATAAAACAAAGCAAGCCAAAAGCTAGCCAACATACAAAATGAGAAGGGCTTTGCTTTAGAGAACCAAATGGAAAAATAATCTCAGGTCTAAACAGCAATAATTATTACAAAAGACCCAAGAAAACACACAGCACCGCCCTTCCAGATGGACTACCTTGACACCATCGTGGCCTTGGGGAATAGAACTTTACTGTGGAACCTCAAGTACTTTCGCAACTGGAGTTTTATGTAGCCCAATTAACTTTGGCTAGACATAGAAACCTGGCTCACTGCTTCCATGCAGTAGCCAAAATAAAGGTTTTGTATATCAAGAAATTACTGTCAGAGTCTCCCATATCCTTCCTTCTCTCTTACTAACCCAAACCTGGAAAATAAGCTAACAGCCAAGGAGCTTTTTTTTTTTTTTTTTTTTTTTTTTTTTTTTTTTTTTTACCATAATTTAAGTCAATATTAATTTAACTGGCTCACAAAACCCACAAAATATTTGGCTTAAATAAATTGAACAGGACAAAAAGAGAAGAAAAATTAAAGTAAGGATGTGCACACAAACAGAGAACACACAGCTTTAGAAACAGCTACAAAAATCATCTGAAATACCAAAATAATGGAAATGTTATTCCCTCCTTTCTCTCTTAATACGCCCAATTTTAAATTCATGGCATTAGCCCTAGGTAACAAAGTTCAAACAAGGAATAAATCACAATTTTAAAGAGAGCTCGTGTTTAGTATTTTAATTGGACATGACATTGGTATGAAAGTTCCATATATTTTAGAGATGTCACCGGGGTCCAACTGTATTTAAACATGGAGGGTACCAGTGACCTTAAGGCAGAGCTATTCCCTACAGTATCCTGGAAAATTTGTATTCTAGTTACAGTGCAGGAACTAAAAGTGCCAACAGTCAAAAACAGAAGTCTTAAGTTCATGACCTATGATGTCTAATAAGAAAAATGTGTTTAAGCCCTTAAACTATACTAGTATTTAGAAGTGATGTTTAAAAACAAGTTATAAGGGCACCTGGGTGGCTCAGTTGGTTAAGCCACTGCCTTTGGCTCAGGTCATGATCCCAGAGTCCTGGGATCGAGTCCAGCATGGAGCTCCCAGCTGTGCAGGCAGTCTGCTTCTCCCTCCGACCTTCTCCCTTCTCATGCTTTCTCTCACACACTCTCTCTCAAATAAATAAATAAAAATCTTTAAAAAATTTAAAAGTGATTTATAAAAACAGGGAGGTATGAAGTACCAGCTTAATTTTAGAATCTCCCATCAGGTGTGGCAAGGGGTTCAAAAAACAAAGACTCCACTTTGGAAACTATTTAATATACAGTGAAAATTACTGACGTTCAATTCAGAAAACGCTAAGGTTAGACCCAATTCTAATATTTAGTAGCTAAGTTATTCTTGGAGACGTCGCTCAAATCTTTGAAGCTGAGCTTCCTCATTTATAAAAAGAGGAGAATACTCATTATAAAGCTTCCCAAAATAACATGTCCATCACAAGCACTCAAGAAATATATACCTCTTTTATGCCCACCTCTTCCTCTAGGGTCTTGGAAGATTATACCATGTCCCCCCTATAATCATGCCATTCTTGTTCATTTATTCAGCACATATCACTAGGAGTTAAATGATGCCTAGAATACAGTAGTAAGTTTCAATACACATGCTGCCTAAATGAGGATCAATGGGGAAAACAAGGTTCATAAAAGGGGAAAAAAAATATTAAAAAGTCATGCACCCAGCCCTTAAATAACTTAAAAACTGAAAGGTACAGAGAGTACAGGAATAATTATATAAAGATAGTGAAATGCCACATACTGAGATAAAAAAAAAGTGAAAAGTTAGTTCCTCCTCCATGTCTACTGTCAAAAGATATAGATTTATGTCTGCCATCGATCTTGGAAGTGCTATTAGAGAGATACCGAAACCAGGGCTATGAAAGTACAGAGAAGGAAAAATAACTGCTGGAAAGACTCAGGCAAGAATTCACAGAAGTAATAAAATTTGAATGGGGAGAGAGAGAGACAAAGGACATTTTTCAAGGGATTAAAGAAGTATTTGTTGGAATTTGTCAAAGCATTCTGGGAAACTCAAAATCGATCTGAACTTTTCTAAATACCATAAATACAACAAAAATTCTTAAAGAAAAATTCATACAAAAAAACATGCAGGTTGTAATTAAACCACCATCATTTTCTTCTAATTTCTTTTATAAAATATAATTCTTATATAAAATTTTATACTACAGTCTTAACTCTGATTTAGCTGCATGTCACTTTTACATATTTTGCCTGTGGTCAATTTTGACCAAACAGTAAAAACACCACACCCCATTTCTATTCCTCTTCTCTTGAGACTAATAGTCAATTCCATTTTACAATATATTTAAAACCTTCAGAAGTCAAAATGTGTGGCATTTTCCATATTGCCAATTCCAATGTGAAGTCAGAGGCATATTACCAGGCCAACAAACCCAAAATTAGACAAAGGCAATCCACTGGGATAAGAAATTTGCCAAATCTTAGAATTCGAAAAGAAACTGCTAAAAATGGTTGTGGGGGTTTTGGCACCGTGAGTTTAAGCCTTTCCATAATAAGGCTTGTATTTCATCTAATCAGCTAGTCGGAAACTATAAAAGTTTTGTTGGTGTGGGGGAATTAAAATTTGGATTGTAATGCACAAGTCTTTCCTTCCCTTCCATATGTTTCAGTAAATTAAAACTTCTAAATCCTGTTTTTTTAAAGAAATGCCTTCTAGAAAATAAAGCAGCCTGTAAAATCATATTTTTGGTACAGGAAACTTAAAATATTCAGGCTTGAAATGAAGAAGAAAAAAGAACACATGGTTTCTATATCCAAAGCAGTGTCACGGTCCAGGTATATTCAGAATTAAGTACATTTGTACTTTCATATTTTTTTCCTTGCTCAATGACTTTTTTTTAAAAGAAAAAAACCAGGCATCTTAAACTTTTATAGATTTTTTTTTGAAGATGGCCATTTATCAATATAATTAAAAATGTTTCCATTTGAATTCCCTAAGAAAATCTCAAAGACAGCAGCTGTAGTAAGAGGTAGATATGAATTCTGTTCTTAAGTGTAACTATGTGTATTATCATCCTGTTAGAATAGGAAATGAAAAGATTTTTATATGGTAAAACAAATTTTTTCCAAAAGTGATCCTGTAAATGGCAGAGATAGCAACTTATACCCTCCAACTCTGAGTAATATTCTCCTTTCCCTTTGTTCTTTCTCTATCGGGCCTTCATATTAGTTTTCATCATTTCTTCTTTCACACTTTTATTTCTCATTTTTTTATATATTGAAAGATTACCTCATCTTTATTCTCCTTTAATTTAATTTTGTAATCTCTATACCCAATGTGGGGCGTGAACTTCAACCCCAAGATCGAGTCTCATGCTCAATCAAATGAACCAGCTAGATGCCCGTGTTCTTCTATCCTTAAATGAAAATTGTTTTCCATCATCTTTTTAATTACTAAAAGCTGTTTCTTGCTTTTTTACATTATTTATGTTTTTACGACACCCTACTTTATAAAAAATGGTGTTACCATCTCTATGGCTTTATTTTTTATTTATTTTAAAGATTTTATTTATTTATTTGACAGAAAGAGAGAGAGCACAAGCAGGGGAGCAGCAGGCAGAAGGAGAAGCAGGCTTTCTGAGAGCAGGGAGCCTGACTTAGGGCTAGATCCCAGGATCCTGGCCTCATGACCTGAGCTGAAGGCAGAAGTTTAACTAACTGAGCCACCCATGCATTCTACCATTTCTAGGGATTAAAAAAAAAAAAAAAAAAAAAGTTTCCTCCTGTTTCCTTCTCTTAATAATTTGCTTTAGTTCCAATATTTTATAGTTGAGGCTTTCTATTTTTTTTTAAAGACCCTATTTATTGGGGCACCTGGGTGGCTCAGTTGGTTAAGCAACTGCCTTCGGCTCAGGTCATGATCCTGGAGACCCAGGATCGAGTCCCACATGGGGCTCCCTGCTCAGCGGGTAGCCTGCTTCTCCCTCTCTCACTCCCTCTGCTTGTGTTACCTCGTTAGCTGTATTTTTCTCTGTCAAATAAATAAATAAAATCTTTAAAAAAAAAAACCCTATTTATTTATTTGACAGAGAGAGAGATCACAAGCAGGCAGAGAGGAGGAAGTAGGCTCCCCGCTGAGCAGAGAGCCCGACGCGGGCCTCGATCACAGGACCCCGAGCCAAAGGCGGAGGCTTTAACCCACTGAGCCACCAAGGAGCCCTACAGTTGAGGCTTTCTAAATATGACTAACAATCCTTGGTTGCCCACGATTATTTTAAAGTTTCTTGGGGCGCCTGGGTGGCTCAGTTGGTTAAGCAACTGCCTTCGGCTCAGGTCATGATCCCGGAGACCCAGGATCGAGTCCCACATCCGGCTCTCTGCTTGGCGGGAAGCCTGCTTCTCCCTCTCTCACTCCCCCTGCTTGTGTTCCCCCTCTGGCTGTGTTTCTCTCTGTCAAATAAATAAAATCTTAAAAAAAAAAAATTTCTTAATAAAAGGTGAATGAAGTTCCTTAGCCATAGGTGTGCTTCTCAGATGGCAAAAATTCACTTTTGCACATCTGGTTTGGAAGCTAGCCATTTATAGGTGATCTCCAAATGTAGGTATATAGTTGTTTTTGTTTTTTTTTTCCTACAGTGATTCATGTTTTCCAGATAACAATTCAACAATTTCCTGCAAAGTGGTGTGTGTGTGGGGGGGGGTGCATGCGCACACACGCGCGAACACGCTGGGTGCTGGGTGAGTGTAAACTGTGTTGCTGATACTCTGCTTGTGGTGGGGGAGGGGTACTGACAATCTGTGTACTCCACTAGAAGACACTGATCAAACTTTTCAGTTCTCTTTGCAGTTCTCTTTCACCTTTGCTGTGCAAGCTGTTCCCAGTCATGAACCTCTCTTATTCAACTGCTGTACTACTTATAAGTCGTTTCCCTGCCTTGGAGGTGAGTATCCAGTTGCTGGCGTTGCACACAGGGGAGGAGAGACCTGACTGTTGCAGGCACAGTTGACAGCTGACTATCCCATTTAGTAAAGGTTCCTTAACTCACTCTCTTCCATGGCAATTGACTTCAAGTCTTGAGTCTGTCTGGTTTCTTCTTGAGTACACAAGACCTCTTTTCAGTATTATCCCATTCCAAAGCCTCTTCAGATGGTGGACTCTGTTCTGACAAATCAATTTCCACTTTCTGACTTCCAAAAATCAGCTTAAATTTATTTCCCCCACCATTCTGATTGTTCTTAAGGGGCTATTCTTTCTTAACATTTTAATCAATATTATAAATATTTATTATAATATTTATTATGATTCTTTATTTACCCCCATGATCACCATTTCTTTGTTCACTCTTCTTTTTGCAACATACTCAGCAACTCCTTCCAGATTTGGGTTCTTCTGACGGACATCTTCAGTAATTTCTTTAGCAAGAGTTTTTAGTGGCTTGATTTTTATTTAATTACTTACTCTAAGAATTTCAGCATAATGCAAGTAAATTCAAAACTCAAAGCCTGGTAAAAGGAGGCAATAGTACAAATTCATTCCTTCTCCATTCAAATCCCATGCTGAGACAGGCAAACTTTCATGCTGCCTTCTGATATCAGTAAGCAAACTTATTCTAGATTATTCTTTCACTGAAGGTATGAATTTTCTTCCTCTATTTAGGTATCTAATTCCTGGGCTTCCATTGGTCTGAAGCTTTATCTTTTATTCCAGCAAGAACGAAAACAAACAAAAAGCCTGTTCCCTCCTGTTACCACAACTAGTGAATTATCTAGTGAACTAGCCAACTTCTTAGTGTTCTGGCGTTCAGTTATCCCTCTCTTCTAGCCCCTAAGGAAACTCACTACTTTTTGAGCTCAGTTACGCAGTAAGAGTATATCTATTTTATTAAGCATATCTAGATATATTTTACTGGTATATTTTCTGGCTACAGAGTCTGCCTACATAATTGTACTAATAGCATTTTAGTGATATCTTCAAATGGCTACGTCATCATTTTAGGTGTTTAGTCTACCATCTTCTGTAGAAAATATTACTTCTACATAATTATAAGATACTACTCTATAAATCTGCATCAGAATTAGTCTCCTGACCACCTGCTCTATGCTTTTTAGGAGTCATTTATTTTTACAAATATTGAGGAGAGATTAGGTGATATAATGAAAACAGCAGATAATAGATTCAGCTTAGGACTGAAGGCTAGTTCCACTACTTATTATTATCTGGATAAACTCAGAAATTTTACTTAAATAGTTTGAACCATCCCCTCTAGTGTAAAATAAGACATTAAGATCACTTCCTAATGCATAAAATTACAATTTTTCTAAGTCACACTTGTAGAATACCAGCAATTTCTTATGCTTCGAAGTAGCACCATTTCCATGAGAATGTGGAGAAAATGGCTGCCCTTCTCTCAGGGACTGATTTCTAATTAGTAGGAATTCTAGCTTACAGTAAGTGACAAATATGCAAAGCCTCACATGACGCAGGCTATCTGGAAAAGAATCAGACTTCATTCTACAGTGTAGCCAGTTTGGGGCTAATGGTGGTTTGTAGAACATAATCTTTACACAAATAGTCTTACTGTGACAAATTCATTATGTAATCCATATTTGGAATTCACCATTTCTATTTTTCCATTAAGTTACATCAAGGATCATGACATACCACATTTTACTGATGGCAAACCTTACACAAATACATTTGCCTATAGGTTCCATACAGAGCTCTGACACTGTTACCATCATTACCTCCTAACGGTCTGAGTTAACTGACTAAGACCCAGTGCCTTAAACTCTATCCAGCTCAGTCTGCGTGGAGAAAACCAGCTTCTTTTTTTTTTTTTTTTTTTTTTTTTTTTTTTT